>CAKAKR010057436.1:3514-54596 GCA_916700685.1 Adelosebastes latens
GTTGGAGGAGCTATTGTCACTCCCAAACCAAATTTGGTGTATCCTTGAAGGGATTGACAAGCCAAACAATAACTATTCTTTATTCACATTATAATCTGTTTTTACGTGAGTCACGGCTGACTGAAATATCTCAGCTACAAAGTTTCAATTGAGAAAAGTTTTAACGTTTGTATAAATCAGGCTTGGGATTACCTCATATAATGTTACATTCTTCTGATGGTAGCCGTGTTGAAGTAAACTTCATTCATTCATTCATTTATTTTCTGCTGCTTATCCATTTCCAAGTTGATGTGGTAGAAGGCTAAGCAATGTAGCCCGGTTAACCTTCTTCCTATAGCTGCAAGCAAACTGATAAACAAAATCACACAAATCACAAAATCAAACAACAAACAAAATTTGGAAAATTATTTTAGTCTGGTCTAAAGTGGTGCGCAAACCATCATCATCATCATATGTTTGATCAAGTTGGCTGAAATGCCTTTGACATGTTCTTATGAATCCCACTGCAGTCATAGGCAGTGACATTCGTTCCTCCCAGATGCATGCCATAACTTCACCAAATCCTAATCTAACAGGAGCTATATCTAACCCTTAACATAGCCATTTTCTTCTTTAGGCCTTTTCCCACACATAATCAGTTTTTATCTTACACCTATACCCACTCTTCCAGTTTGGCAGGACGATAATAGTGCTTCAACCCACTTGGGGGTTATACAGTATAGTTAATAAGTAAATGTTGGCATTATTTGTCCTGGTTTTGAAGTCTATTAGGCTTAATTCTCCTTGATCTAATTTAATGTTATATTTGTAAACTGTAGCTTTAGTTTTAGTCTTTTAACTGCTCTTCTACTTTTCTTTTCTACTATTCTTCTCGCACATGTGCAATCGACCCGTGAATTAACACTAATGCCGACCGCACAGTTTGATGTGTGCGGTAGAATTTCTTGTGACTGTGATTGAGTATATATTTCCATCCCGGGAGCAGCAGATTTACAGCTAATACTACAATGGAAATTCCTCATAAGAGTGTTGACACAATCTTCTTAATGTTGCCTCATACAGTAGCCCCACACCAGTGTTGACTGATATTTTTATGACCACAATAAACGCCTCCTGAACCAGATCATTGCTGCACTAACACCACACTCTAAAGCAAACAGAGTGAAGAGGAGGGAAACAGTGAGTTACAACGTCCCTGGCGCTGTGAACCGCAATTTGTGGAGTGGTGGGAAGATGTACTGTATATATAGTGAATAGTACCGTGTTATGTATTCATTGCACGACTGCACAGCAGTGCTCTGGACCTAATCGCAACTTACTCTCTCGGTCAGCATTCCAACAATCTCACTGCTCCCTGCGCAGCACATTCAAGCCATCGACTTACTGTGGATCAAAACCAATTATGTCTGATCACCGACACAAATGGAGACAGAGGGAGAGAGAGGAGAGGGCTACAGATCATTTTAGATTATGGCACTAAGCAGTGATGTCGTATTGAATCAAAGGAGGGGGTTAACTATGACCTCCAGTCAGTAATTATCCTTATGAAAAGCAACCACCACAATAAAAACCCAATCAATTATAATTTAATCCATAGCATCAATCTGAGGCTCTTTACTATAACGTACAAGATGGATTGTTGCCATAAAGGTTTATGTCAGCCATGAAAAGGTTGGACAGATATCGCTTGCAATGACGTCAGGTGAACTGACTGAAGGTGGATTTGATCACCGCTGCATCCTTGATAACAACGGTTTCTCCACAGGATTTTTCACAGAACATGATTTGCACCACATGAGAAATTAAGTCCCAAAATTGTGCAGAAAACAATCAGGTGTATATCACTGTCTGTAGATGCAGAGCCTTCAGTAAGTCCCTCAAGTTCCCAGGGAGCTTTTCATCATTTGGACTCAAGGCAGTAAACAGACCTCGGCTTTCAAGGAAGAATCTTTGGATGTTTTAAAGCCTTTCAGAACCATTTAACAACCTGTTTTATCTTGAACACGCCACCTTACCCCCTTCACATATTAAAAAAAAATACAGTCAAATCTCCAATCAGTCCCCACTACTACTACTATAGTACTAGTTAGTGGTGGAAGAAGTATTCAGATCCTTTTATTAAGGTATCAATACAACAGTGTAGAAGTACTTCATTACAAGCAAGCTTTGCAATCAAAATAAAAAAACCTAAAAGCATGTCTCATGTTGTCCCCGTAGACAAAGACAAGCATTCACACGTCATTGGAATACCTGAGAAGACGCCGACAGCAGTCAGCAGTTGAAAATTAATGAAATGTTTTCTACGTCAGAATTTATTCGGTAAAGGCATTTTCATAACTCAGAAGTCCTGTTCTCATACTGATTAATACTGATTCATTTTGAGTATCGGGTCAGTCAGTCAGTCAGTCATCAGAGTCCTCATCCCACGTCGCCTCTGAGCTCTTACTGTAATCACGCTGTTGCAACATTTACTTACTTTTCTGTGGAAATCTAACAAAGACGTGCAAGAAAACAGCGTAGGTAATGTGACTGTAAACACGAAAGGGCACTGAGTCAGATATAGATTTTGAAATGCAAAATTTTTGACGACATTTCCAAACTAGAATGGCACTCGGAGAGCGCAGACCTCCGCCTTCAAAAACTATATATACATTCAAAATAAAGTTGGTTTAAAGGTCCCATACTGTAAAAAGTGACATTTTCATGTTTTTTATATTATAAAACAGGTTTAAGTGCTATATAAATACTGTTAAACTATCAAAACGCTCAATATACGAAGAAATACACACAGCCCGTATTCAGAAATTGTGCGTTTGAAACAAGCCGTCCATTTGTGATGACACAAATATACAATATTTAGACCATAACACGGTTTTAAACATAAACATTCTAAATGTGTCCCAGTTTATTTCCTGTTGCAATGCATGTAAATAACATCAGCTGATAATAAGTAAACATGGACCCAAGCTGTTGCCTACTAATGCAATTCCGTTGCAATTCCATTGAAATGCACTAAAACGGAGCGTTTCAGACAGAGGGTAAATACAGGTATATTCAGGCAGACAGTATGAGGAAAATAAAGTTTTTTTTTAACATTACAACATGTAAACATGTTCTAGTAGAAACACAAAATACAAGTAGGCACCTGAAAATGAGCACGATATGGGACCTTTAAGTCTTACCTATGGTCGCAGAGATTGCTTAGTGTACTGCAAAGTCTGAACATGTAAGCAAAGAGCCAAAATACATTCATCAATTAGAGAACACATATACAGCATAAAGATACACAAAAAGAAACACACCGCAGATAGGAACCGCCCTTTCTAACTCCCAACTCCTCAAATTCGGCAGCTTGGTCAGTGGCCCTACTCGTCAAGCTATGACGCTCTACGTGGCCATAGCTATGGTGATAGTAAAGGAGGAAGTCAGGTCACGTAGTATAAAGAAAAACAAATTCCGCTTGGGGTGGCAGTCCGGGGGCGATGGAGGGGTCAAACAAACACAGGACTTTCACCCAGTCAACCAGTCAACCAAAAGTCAACGTTGACTTATTTTAAGTTGCGTAACATTATAGTTTGGCGCGTGGGGCCACTAACCAAGCTGCCTATTTGACGAGTTGGGAGTTAGAACATGTCGATAGGAACATATGAAGTACGGAAACGCTGCAGTTGTACAAAGCAAAACCAACCTTTTTTATAGGACACTAAAATCCAGAAGTGGGACAAAGTCATTGTTTTGCTATTCACAATTAAGCCCAAAGTCGAGACAAACAAGCGCCAAGTCAAATTCAAATCCGAAACATGTCATTGCAGAGTTAGATAACATTTAGTATATTACATTTACCATCAATTGTATCTCGAATTAACTTTACATTTAAAAGCAAAATGATCCAGTTTGCCTCAAGTTTCATGTTCAAGTCAAAATCTTGTGTCTTGAGTGCACACTTGTTTTAAAAACGGATTATTAGTAGAAGGCTAACACCAGGTGTACAACCAATATTCCCATTAGTAATCGATTCTTGGATTTGGAATCTTAGAATGAAAATGAATAGAGCGCCATGATGACCCAGGGGTTTATGGCTCTGACTATGTAAGGACAATGAGACGGGACCTTTTTTGCACGGCTTGGCTTTCCCCCAACTTTCTCTCTCTCATTTCCTGTCTGCCTCTACTGTCTCTACTCAATAAATGCTTAAATGCCCCAAAAGCACATCTTGTGTGATGTGTGTGTGTCTGACTTGCAGCATTTCTGCATTTGCTTGTGTTTCCTTTATTTGCACTGCGTTTCTGTATGTCACATACAGTATTGAATGTATTTGTATTGCTTTATTTATTTGCTCGCTTTTGCCCAGCAGCACATTGAGAGCTGTCACACTCACCAGCAATATGGCTAAAACAGAAAAATGTATTGTCTTGAATTGAAACATGTGGGATGGTTAGAGGCTCCTGTTAAACTTCTATTATCCCTGATATTAAAGCTGCATAGGCCGCCACAGGGGGTGTAGTGTGAAGAGGTCACAGTGCTGACGTCTATGTATCGTGTCGCAGATATAGCTAGTGAAATGATCATGCTGACCGGCTAGCCTCGGCCCGTCCTGTCTTGTAATACCACTTGTACCTCGAGAGGCGATAGCGTGTCACTGTAGCGTCCAGTCTGCCTTCAGTCCAGGGAAGGAAGAAGGAGAGCTGCACCGAGGGCTTGTCAATAATACACCAGCGGTCTGTGTGTGTTTTTATAGTTTGTGTATTGGATTAAATTCAAAGTGGCAGAAACAAGAAAACGTTCTCCCCGCCGCCAGGAGGCTGCTTGGTCACGAGTACAGCATGCGGCGGCTCCGGAAGACGGCTGGAGCGTCCGTTAGCAGTTAGCTCAAACTGAGCCACGTTTATTTATTTATTTATTTATTTATTTATTAATTTATTTATATTTTTATTTTTTTATTTATGCGGAAAATTTGCTTTAACATGGAACTACTGTGTGTGATCACCAGAGGCCTGTAGCTACTACGATGCAGAATTTGGCGTTAGCGAGGTAACTCAGGGTTAACCCTTAATGGTTTTCCGTCCTGCGAAGGTGGATCACTTCTTACCGGGGTAGATCGCCATGGTAGCTGATGCTGAACACACAACCTGCTCCGCAGCAGGTTATGTTCCATATAAGAGATCAACTCATATGAAAGCACCGCCTACTGAACAATCAGAGCTCTGTGTGCTTATCGTATGATAATATTACTCAAATACAAAGAAGTTACGGTCATAATCCAAGCTAAAAGCAACACGGATTAAACTGACAAATGCAGGAATGACAGCTGGATTTATGATGTCGGTGTTTACCGCTTTGAATTATGTTTTTATATTTATTTTTTTACTCGCTCTTGAGTCCGTTTCACACCGCCGGAGACGGGGACGCAGCTGAAGGAAGGTTGAAATAGTCATACACGCCACAAGTTAGCCACAGGGTATAAAGAAGTGTAATCTGTTCATCCATTACACTCATAAAAGCTATTTATAGCTAGATGGCTATATCTGACTTTTGAGTGTTCCGTTAAATGAACAAGTCCGTTAATTTACGCATTCACACATCGGGAGTTTTTTTTCTTTTGCCAGCTGTTCTTCCTGCATTTGGCAGCTTCAACTGTGTTACTTTTAGTCTGGATTATGTGTTTATCTTCTTCGTATTTCTTCATATTGTCTAATATAGTTCGCTCTTCCTTTGTAAAATGTGCCGCTCTGCCTGTCTGTCTGCAAGTCTGTAGAATTGTTCATGTCTGTGATTGGTCAGATGCTGCAGACACCGCCCCGTTCATGTGAACGCGCTCAGAGCCAGATTGAGGAACCCTGGGTTGATTTACCGAGTTGATAATCACCGTCGTAGGACTGTTTAGCGGGATCTTGTTTGTTAGGGTTAATGAAGCCAGATAACGAGAAGATACCCCGGGTATGTTGAACTCGCTTCGTAGTACAGGCCTCAGTGCTGGCATGTCATGTGTGTGTACGTGTCTACGCAAATTGGTGTGTATTCATTTGTACTTGTGATGTGTAGAGGAGGGAACTGATCCGGCAGGTCTGGAGACAGTGCAGGATTCACTGAGTATATTAGATGACACTGTGATGCTGACACTAAACAATACCGTCGTGCACTATTCAGCATTATGTCAGCACTGCAGTGTGACATAGTGCTGACAAACACTACTACAGATAGCTTCCCAGTTCCCACATACACTAAAAGAAAACTGGCATCAATAAGATTTACACAGAACGCTTCATGAATTGATAATAAGCAAGGAATAATTACATTTCAGTTAGCTCTCGAAAGCATATACAGTTTAACATACTATAAGGTAAATATGGCGGTGGAGTGGGGGGGGGGGGCAAAGCCCACTTAACTTTTAGAGTCTGATATAATAGCATTAATTGTGTTTTTTTCTCAAAACATGTACTTTAAGCAAGCCAACCAATGTTGTTTAGGCTGTTTAACCTTTATGTATCTATAGAAAAATAGCAAAAACAACAGGACAAAAACAAAAATGATTGACTGAGGTACGTTTTGCTGTTGTTTCGGAACCATGGACAGGGCTGTTTGTTGGATAGAGGCCGGGGATGCAGCGCTGTCCGTACTGCTGAAACAGAGCAGAGGAGATAGATTGACAGACAGAACACGTCACTTAGACCCTGTTCAGACCTGGTATTAACATTCGACCTGAGTGATCCAAACACAAGTGGACAGCTTTAAGTACGTCTGTTCACACCTGGCATTAGAATGCGTCTCCACATGCGTCTCCAGTGGCCACTTGTGGTCCGATCTCACTTCCCCGCTCTATATGCAAATAAATGCGTAGTAAACACATGGCTAATACAGCTGCCTTTGCGAGACACCAGCGGGGTACAGAGCTGCAGAGAGCCGGGGAGGAGAGCGAGCGGGCGGGCGTCAGCTCTGTCCAAAGCAAAAATACCGACACATGTCGACAGTATGCCGACAGTATGATAATAATGCACTTCCTGTGCCTAATCTGATAGTCTGTAGACATGTAGCCTATAGATAGGATATATGTTAATAAAATACAGATGTACCGACAGGATACAGTAGAGCACAGAGGTCGTTTCCATGCTGCGAGGCAGACAAGCGCTCGCTGCCTGTCTATTCACATCAATCAATCAATCAATCAACATTTATTTGATTAGCCCTTTACAATAACCAAAAGGTAACCAAAGTGCTTCACATTAACATAAAAAAATAACAGGAATAAAAAACATAACCTATCATAAAATCATAAAGAGGTACATAAAAAGCATAAGGAAAATGTCACAGCGCTACTAGGTATTAAAAGCCAATCTAAATAAAAAAATCTTGAGCTTAGATTTAAAAAGTCCTAGGTCAGTGATAGTGCGTATATCAGGGGGTAACTTGTTCCATAGTTTAGGAGCAGCGACAGCAAAAGCAAGATCACCCCACAGCTTATACCTCGACCTCGGGACTTCTAAAAAAGTTGACCACAAAGCCCTGTTATGCTCGCGGAGAGTTAAAATCTTGGACAAATAAGGTGGGACAAGGCCGTTAATGGCTCTAAAAACAAACATCAAGAACTTAAAATCGATTCTAAAGCTAACTAGAAGCCAATGGAGTGAGTAAAGTTCGGGGGTAATGTGTTAATGTCTGGAAGTGTTAGTTAAAAAGCAAGCAGCAGCATTTTGCACAATTTGGAAGCGCGCGAGGGAAGACTGGTTGAGACCAACATACAGTGCATTACAATAATCAAGTCTCGAGCTAATAAAGGCTTGAATTGCCTTCTCAAGAACGTGCCTATTGAAGAAGGGCTTTACTTTAGCCAGAAGACGAAGCTGGAAAAAGCTCATTTGAACAACAGAGTTAATCTGTTTATAAAATTTCAAACAGCTGTCAAATGTCACCCCCAGGACATGAGGAGCGCGGTGAGACCCCGCAGATCCCAGCGGGACGTCAGTTGAGTAGGCGGTCCTTAATGTGGCCCAGGACACATTCACTACACACTGCTAAAAGAATGTGGTCATATGTGGCCCAGACCACCTCTGAATGTGGTCTGAAAGACCCGATCCAATCTCAATGCGTCTTGAGTGCGTTCACACCTGCACTTAGAGCTGTCCACTTGTGATCTGATCACTCAGGACGCATGTTAATACCAGGTCTGAACATGGCCTTAGTTTGTTTTTTTTGCTTGCTTCTTGCTTCGTGGTTGTAAAGAGAGAAAGAGAGAAAGAGCAGCAAGCCACAAACAACTGTTTCTATGTGACTCCCTCCGCTCCGCTGTTCATAAATTCAAAACATATTTAGCGCTCTGATAGTGCTGCGTTCTTATGTGGATGCTCCGATTAATAAATGGATTATTTGATGTTGAAACAGTAGGCTTATGTTGTTGTTGTTGTTGTTGTTGTTATTTATCCTTTCTGAGGCTATGGTGTGGTTAAATCAGCAAATTTTATTCTAGGAAAAAAATTGACCTCACAATTTTTATCAGCTCCTTCAGTCACTTCACCCTGGCACCTGGCCTTGAAATTAATTATGAGTACCCCCATCATATTTGCTCAAACTGTCACTCTATCCTGACAGTAGTATATGAGACAGATGATCTGTGAAAGTAGAATTACCACCTCGCAGTTGTACGCCTCCACCAACCAAGTAGCAGTTTACATCCACGTCTGTCCAAAATGTCATCACTTCATCATTTTATCCTGTTAGACATTTGTTTGAAATTGTCATAATTAGCATATTAAGTCTTGAGTTATCACGTGTTTTGTGAAGTCACAGTGACCTTTCACCTTTGATAACCAAATTATAATCAGTTCATTCTCAAGTCCAAGTGGACGTTTGTGCCAAATTTGAAGAAATTCCCTCCAGGCGTTCATGAGATATCACGTCCGTACAGACAACCCGAAAACATAATGCCTCCAGCCACAACTGTTGCCATTGCAGAGGCATAAAAATCAGGTGCCTCTATGTCTTCCTAGTGCTCCTAACAGCATTTGCAAGATTCCAAGGAAAACAACCAATCAGAGCCGATGAGTCTCTAACGCAGCTGTCAATCACTGCTGGTGAACGCCGATCAAACTGTCAAACTAGGCAGCGCCGATGAAATGTGAATCAATATTCTGTTACTGTAATGCTTATTTCTCTCCTCAGATGTTTTCATAAACATCTTGTAGTGTACTGTTTAGCTGTAAAATGAGAAAGTTTGCCCCGGGCCGGTAGGCGGTGCTTGGTTTCGGCTCGACTGTTTTCAACATGGTGGCCGGGTCACAAACTTTGTCCTTTTACAGCTTAACGATACACTAGAATATGTTTCTGAAAATATTTGAGGAGAAAAATAGGTATTGCAGTGACACATTGATTCTTATTTCATCAGCACTGCCTAATTTGACCGTTAGAGACTGCTCTTCTCTGATTGGTTATTTTCCTTTGGATGCGGTGGAATCTTGCAAATGCCATTAGGAGCACTAGGGAAAACTAATTTTTCACAGATCATCTGTCTCATATACTACTGTTAGGATATAGTGACTGAGCAAATATGATAACAAAAGTTATTTTTATATAAGTTACAAAATGCAGCTTTAAGGGTTTTTTTTTGTGCTGATATATCTGTCTCATTGTTTCAGTGTCAGTGGCATTAAGTAGAATAGAAAACTGTTTGACAGAAGAATATTCAGAACTGAATTCACAATCTTTACTCTTTTTGTCTGTATTCTGCGTGTGTGTGTGTGTGTGTGTGTGTTTCCAGGGTGGTTACGCTGCCTACAGATATGCCCAGCCTACTGCTGCCACAGCTGCTGCATACAGTGACAGGTAAGATATAAACTCACTGACACATGAGGATATATTCATTATTATTATGCTTTAAAGGTCCCATATTGTAAAAAGTGAGATTTTCATGTCTTTTATATTATAAAGCAGGTTTTAGTGCTCTATAAATACTGTTAAACTATCAAAACACTCAATATACGGAGAAATACACACAGCCCGTATTCAGAAATTGTGCGTTTGAAACAAGCTGTTAGGATTTCTGTCCATTTGTGATGTCACAAATATACAATATTTATACCATTACACGGTTTCAAACATAAACATTCTAAATGTGTCCCAGTTTATATCCGGTTGCAGTGTATGTGAATAACATCAGCTGACAGGAAGTAAACATGGACCCAAACTGTTGCCTAGCAACGCAATTCCGTTGAAATGCACTATGACGGAGCGTTTCAGACAGAGTGTAAATATAGGCATATTCAGGCAGACAGTACGAGGAAAATAACGTTTTTGTTTTTTTTAACATTACAGCATGTAAACATGTTCGAGTAGAAACACAAAATACAAGTTTGAACCTGAAAATGAGCACGATATGGGACCTTTAAGTTCAATATGCTGGCTTTATTTACATGGCAGTAACTTTTGGACCGTATTCACAGGACAATCGGGCAAAGTGTGTTTAAACTGAAGGCCCTTTCTGATTCATGCATGCCTTTTTATAGAGATGTATAGAACTTACGTTACTTCAATTAAAAGTCAAGAAATAAGACAGCTTGACATTCATTTTTATGTAAAACATCCCGCACTCCAGCTTTAAAATCCCAACAAGTTGTGAAATAGACTGATTTGATAGAGATTAAGTAAAATTTCAATCTCTAAAAAGACATTAGCGCTGTGTTCTGCTACACAATAGCTCTTTAAATATAATAAAGCTCTTTAGCTAAGCGTCACAATTAAACAAACATCTGTATCGTAGGTGTCCAGTTCATCCATATATTCCCCAAACCTTAACCAAGCATTGTAATTGCCTAATCATACTTTCATAACCTCAACTATACTGCAGTTGCCATGTGCAGAAGTTGCAGAGAGAAGTAGTTGAAACCAGCTGAAACCAATATCAATGTGTTTTTTTCCTGGTGATGGGGGTTGGCTCCAACACTGGTTATTCAGATCCCTACTCATACTAGACTCCCCACCCACCCCATATAACAGTAGTGTACATTGCAACAGCACCACAATGTGCAGGCTCAAAACTCATGGAGACCTTGGGGTTGAATTGTTGAATCAATAGAGTGCTCCAGGGATGACATATTTGTGTAGGCCAACCAGGAAGTTAGCATCGCCATTGGTTCCCTCGACAAAAAGCCAATGGGATTGTTCCATTGGGTTTTGGATTATTGCAGAAAATAAGCTCTGTGGCAAACAAACGTTTATGATACTTATACAGGTTTTGTTCAGCAAGATAATCTCCACAAATGAACACCACTTTTATGATTCTTGAAGTGTGAAAGCAATTGCCAGAAGTGAAAAGCTAACGTGAGGCTATAAACGAACTACACCACGGTCGCATGAGCACAAGTATACACAAGGAGGCTGAAACGAGTCGGCGTGATGACGTCTAGTAGTCTCATTTAGCCACTTGTTAGCAACCGCCTTTTTTAAGCCACATAAAGGCTTCAAAATTCACCAGTGGGATATTTACCGACGTATTTTATATCATAGAACAAAATGTTAAAATCTCTTCAGCTTGCGTTAACCACAGACCTTATTTCAGCCATCTAACTAAAAACCCATTCAAAAAACCCAATTGACCCATTGACTTCCAGACAAAAGAACTAAAATGCTAACTCATTTCCAGGTTTAAGGACTCCTTCCTGTAGCACTGTATACCTCCCTGAAAAACTCTCAACCAAAACAGAACATTGGAAGCTTCACCAAGTTTTTTTACAGGGCCATTTAATTGGATTGCACTGCAGGATTTCCTTTCTCTAAAACTTCACAGTGTAAACGATAGAAATACAACGTAGAGTCATAGCTGTGGTTAGTGAAAATATGCTCCATTTGGAAAGGGTTTGGAGTTGAAATAGTTGTTTCTGGGGCTGAAATGCTATTTGAGGGTGTTTATCTCCCATATGTCCCTCCCCACTTTACTAATAATAGATATATTCATAACACAATGAATAATTTGTGTTAAATTACTAAGCACTGGTGTGAAATTTCAGTTTATAATTGCATGGAACATTCATTATTCATCTTCCGCCTCACTTTTCTCCAACTTCATTTTTTATTATGAGCTTGGTTTGAATGAACAATCTTGGATGGCAGAAATACGAGTCCATCTAATTCACGGGCATGATGTAAAATTATTATAGAGAGAGGGCTTTGGCTCTAGACAATAGAGCAGCTAATATTTTAGCAGATGAAGTAGGTACACAGTAGTTTCACTTGAAAAGAAGCTATTATGCTTATAAGTGATGACACTGGCTATAGCCAAGGGAGACATAAGAGAGAGCCAAGATTTGAAGTGGAGAAGATTTATTCCACTGCCTCGGAACTTTTGGAAAACTGATACATAGGCAAAAGAAAAAGAGGTTATACCGGTGGTCCATCTCTTCTTAAAACCTTTTATGTCGCACACTCATGGACACACAGCTGGAGAAGCATTTTTTGGAGAAAATGTGTAAGCCTTTATGCTGATTGATTCATGTATGTATGATTCACAGTCTATTCAAATGAAAATTCAAAATGCAATGCGTCGACTGTACTGACCGTGTGTCCGTACACCTTGACATTACCGTTAAGTTGTGGATACAACTGCAACAGGGCTCACCTCTGACCACATCCATCGGTGCTACTTCAGCAATGTATCAAACGACTATGTGTAATGTCATGTGTAAGAAGTTGCTTGTAGTCACAAACACTCTCGGCTCTACAGAGCTGTAAATAGCTCATTCTTTTACTAACTCCGCTGGTTTTAGAGAAGAAGCTCTGATAAACCCACTGTACACTACATGCCCAGTACCAAACAGCAGACAGATAAAGTTGGAGACTAACTAGTGAGCAAAGCGGAGCATTTTTAGCTTAAGAAACAGAAATTTCTCTCAGGAGATGGTGGAGACCAAAACAGAGCTAAAACTAGAACAGCGCAGTTCTAGCAATTTCTTTTGGTTGTTTTTTTCCAGTTTGTTCTGCTGCTCCCAAGTGGCCAAACAATCAATTAACGGAGCTTTAAACAAGCCCCAGGCACTGTTTTGATGTTCCACCTAGGTCTGGTGTGGCATTGAGGGGCTTGCTCTTGTACCTCTGTGGCTTTGATGTACCCATCTGTGTGGGGACACAACTGGCACCATGTTGGTCATGTTCATGCCACAAGGGTCACAGATGGGAAGCACCAACAGCTGTATGAGGCCCTGGCCAGACACAGTCTGGTTCATGTGGCACACAAACCAATGCAAATGCAATGCAGTCACTCATGCAGATATGCTCATGCAAGCACATTGTGAGCATTCAGAAATTACCACACACATGCACATGGGCGAGAACAAACTTTTTGTCCCTTTACCAGAGCAAGGACTTTTCCAGAATCCTGGAATTAAGTACTACATGCATGTCACATTTTTAATTTTTTTTGTAATAAGGTCATTTGTTTGGTCACCTCAATTAAAGTTGCTTTTAAAAGGAATGCCCTTGCAAGTATCTTGGTGTTCTTCCTCAAGGCATAGTTCTTAAACAGCAGAGAAACAACTGACCTTAGAAGCAATGAACAAACAAGTGGCAAGAACTACTGGCAATGTCTTACAATCCAGTTTTGGTCTTACATGCCATCATTGTGAGAGAATCTTTTCATGGTGCTCAGAGGATACATCCTAATGACTTTGATGATCCCCTGACTTTTCCCTCTAGCACCACCACAAGGCTGACTTTTCTGGTTCAGAGTGAAATGTCTCAACAACTATTGGTGACACATGTTCCGTGAATTTGTTTCAACATTGGTGATGCCTTATCTTTCCATCTAGCCCCATCATCAGGTCAAAACTTCAATTGTCCCAATTGTTTGGCAAATTTCCTGTCAGCCTCAGCTGTACTTTGTATTTTTTCGTCATGCTGATTTAGCATTTTACCTGTTGTTTTTTATTTCGGCGTCCGTGTTAACAGGTTTGAGCAGCCACACTGCCCGCGTCTCAAGCGCGTCTTGGCTGCGTCTCTTCTAGAGATTCAAGGTCTCGCCTATTTTTTATGCAAACCACGCGTGGTTCACAGCAACAACAGACAGTGAAAGTGATCTATTGACTGTATATTAATATAATACCAGCAACATTACTACAGTTTCAATGTTTAAATCTGTAGAAAATGTTACGGAGATGAAAAAAAAGTAAAGATTTATTTTCAAATCAACACTTCCTGCTTTCATTTCGAAATAAAAGCCCTCAAGCGTTTTTTCTGTGGACAGAATTCCTTCATTTGTTAACACTAGGCTTTTATTCTGAAATATGTGCCTGACAGTGTTGTAGAACATGCAGTGACTTGGAGAGCTCCATGAATGAATATAGTATGGGGTTTTAATTGGGGATTATTATTATAATTTACAAATTACCACACGTTTCTTAACCTTTCTCTGTCTAAAATAAATATAAATGACATTTATAATGAAATGAAATGGCCATTATGAAAGGCAAACTCTATGTAGAAAGAAAGGGCTGAAAGCAGCAGCTGACACACAGCTGAAACGCAGCTGATGTGAACACCTGACGTGTCAATCACGCAGCCGCTATGCCACGCGCTACTGATGTTCCCCGTGTGGACGAAGCGTAAGTCTCACAGAGCTGCTAATGTGACTCCAGCTTCTTACGCAACCCACAGACACGAGTGATCTTCTCATCTTTCTCTCAGACAGAAAGCGCTTGCTGCTTATCTAAAATGGAAATCCTCTTCAAAATAAGAACAAAATAGGTCATTATTCTGTAAAATGACCAAGAAAACTACACTTTTAGGTCATCTAGACCGCAGTACTGTAGATGGTTAATAGACCATATTATGGTTGCATAACTGTGCACATTTTTGGAAAGATTTTTTTCTTCGCTCTATCCAAAAAACCTTGTGCATTTGACCAGGCTCCCAACCGTTTTGTAGAGCTGTTGAAAATGTTGTTTCCATGTTTATCTTTTCACCTCAGGGTCATTTTAAAAAATGCATTTGACTCAAATTGCATTTGAATTTGTGTTGTACTTGCAGCTTACCACACACTCTCTCACATACACACTGTCACACACACACACTGATGATGGGTTAGGGCTCTGTGCTGTGAGATAAGATAGGTCAAATGCGGTGCTGGGCTGAGTGTGGGTGTTGGGGGGGCTGCATAGTGAATAGCAATGTCCAAAACTAATCGGGATTAACTTCTAATCGCTTCAACCACTGGGCCGCTATGCAAATCAGCTCAATTATGGGCACAGGCCCTGGCCCCTGATTGGCCCTTATCATGACTGGGCTAGGACACAGAGGGGAGGAAGGGGAGAAGGGGGTGGACTGGTTGGCCACAGCACGGCTGCTCACTTGGAATAAACACTGCTGCTGTCTATTTCTTTCTAAAAATAGAAAACTCACTGATTCTCTATTCTTTGATTGTTTATATATTTAATCTATTTTCATGAGGCTTTGTGGCTTTGATTTCTTTCTCTGTATCATGTGAACTCCGTCTCTTTTTTGGCTAATTTCCTCTGACTGTTTCTCGGACTTAATCACAGCCATTGGGAATATTAAATTTAATGTGTATGTACATAGGAGGTACACAAAATCACAAGTAAAATGTTGCTCCACTCAAAACTCTGGTCCACACTATGTCCACAACCACTGGCCAGACTGCCATAGAGTTTCATTTGGATAATGGACTTGGACTTGCATTTCTATAGCGTCTTTCTAGTCTTCCATCCACTCAAAGCGCTTTACACTACATGTACATGTTATGTACATATCTAATCTAAATACTCCTTCACACACCAATGGCTCAGCCTTCAGGAGAAGTTTGGGGTTCAGTATCTTGCTCAAGGACACTTCAACATGTGGACTGTAGGAGCCGGGGATCGTCCCGCCGACCTTCCGATTGGTGGACGATCAGCTACTCTGAGCCACAACCGCCCCATAATGTTTCTGAGAGGATTATTTTAATGATGGTTGAAATAAACCATTACCAAATCTCAGTATCATTTATAAAATATTTTTTCTTTCTCCTTTGGAAAAAATCCATTATTCAAATCCTGATTAAAATGCATCAACAGCGATGCCTGTAGGGCAGAGGGGACAGGGCAGCCTGTGTGTGTGAAGTGGTTGTGGGCATCGTGGGGGGTAGAGGAGGACGAGCACCCTCCATCCTCCCTTAGGGTGGGACATCTCCTATCAATTCAATGCATTTCATTTTTTTCATGCTTATCTGTGATTGGCCAAAACACGTCTAACAGCTAACGTTAACTGGCTCTCCTCCTGCCGATTTCAACACAGATTTGTTGTTCACAACGTAGCATTATCAGGGATTAGCGTCTAGAACGCATTAACGGCGATCTCCCGATCGCATATTTTAACTTAATATCGACCAATAACGATCGTCGGTCGATCATTCAGGATATCACTATTTGGCAGAGAAAGATATAGAACTTAATTTCTAAATTTTAGAATTTAGGAAAAAATAGAGACGGCCCTCCCGAGTAAAAAAAACAAGAGATTCAGTCGTTTCAGCAAATGTCCCAACAAAATAGAAATCTATACCCAAACTACAATTTTTCACGAACCCTACCCAAGGATTTTTTGTGCTTAAACCTAACCAGACCATCGTTTTTTGGGGGTTTTTTTTAACAGTGATTGGATTTTGGATGCTTATATGTGCTGTTCTGGAGGGCAATGACAAAATATTTTGGCATTTAATATGGAGGACTTGTTGAAAAAGTCTGAATTTTCACTTTGTAATTCACAATTATTAAGGATGAGTAACTATCTCATCATTTGAGGTAGTCAGAATTTTCACTTATTGATACAATTAATATTAATTTCTGCTAGTGAGGCTTCATCATGAGCCTCAATATGTTGAACAATGATGTAAAATAGCCTATAAAGCTTCATATAGCTGCACACTTGGTTGATAATTCTCAGTGACTTTGGAAACTATCATTATGCATTTCATATTCATAATTCCTAGTGACTTTTTGTTGACATGATAGTTAAATATTAACATGTCTCTGTGCAAATAAAGTGTAACTCACCTTTATATTTATATTTAATCCCACTGTATATCACAAATAATTGGTAAGCAAATCAAGGAAGAACTAATGAGTTAGTTATTTGGAGTCTCAGCTCAACTGCCAGGATTTGATTTAACCATCCCTCTGTTATCTCATGTATTTCTACAGTTACGGACGAGTATATGCTGCCGACCCCTACAACCACACACTCACTCCAGCAGCCACATACAGCGTTGGTGCCATGGTAAGACTATTATGCCTGCCACACATTTCTGTTTTACATGGTCCTCTTCTCATCATGCATCATCCCACATCTAACTTTTTTTACTTTTCCATCTCCCAAAATGTGTTTCCAAAATCATAAAATGCACATTCAAATTGAGCTTGCGTGTCGTGCATGTCATCTATACTTGTATTGACATTGTTTAGAGCTGCAGTTGGGGCACAGGCTTGAGTGGAGTGAGACTAACTGACCAAACATTGCATTTGGTGTTGTTGAGTAGGGCAATGTCAACATAGGCCTAATAATTTACTATTGGTGGCCATATATGTATATTAAAACATCAAAAAGCTTACAAAGATATATGATCAAAGTAAAGGTAGCCCTATCATATGCCAAGGTAACCAGCATATTTTGTGTGTAGGATTTGATGGCATTTAGGGGTGCGGTTGCAGATTGCAACCGACTGAGTACCCCTCCGCTCACTCCTCCCTTTCCAAGACTGTGGTAGCATGAGCCGCCGAGTGCAAAACTGTTGTAACGTTGTTCGCCTCACTCAGAGGCCATCCATACCATAATAATACTACTTTAGCAGCAACGGAAGTCAGACGGCGGCTGGCGGTCACCATTGTTTTGGTCACTACTCAAAGACGATAGGTGAGATTTGGATTGGCAGTAATTGTGTTCCATCTTACCCTCATTCGTGGTAAAGACTCCGAGATAGTAAGTCCTTCACTAGGGTCTACCCCAGAGGTTGTGGACTGATGAAGACATCAGAACTATATTATCTGGAAAGAGCAGAGATCCAATCCTGAGGTTAATCATTTCGGACACTCACTGTCCATGAAAATCTCAAACAGAATCGGTACAACCCTGACAGAGCCCAATGGCCATGGGGAACGTGCTTGATTTTCTTTTGAGAAAATGGGCACAGCGTTATACAAGGCACGTAGCATTGACCCTGGCACCCCATACTCCTATATCTCAGCCTCGGCCTTCTTGAAGGATACAAAGCACAGGTGGACTGGACAAGGTGAATTTCCCTCCGGTATCCTTGCAAGTTAAGAGCTAGTCCACTGTTCAATGACCAGGATGGGATTCACATCACTTTTCCGATCCAAATATGGGCCAGTGTTTTCTAGTAATCTTTGTGATATCCTCATAATTGGAGCACAATCTCTAAGCACATTGTACTACTTTCAACTGAGCTCTTTGACTTTCCAAAAGGAAATGACCCCTTGGCCCATTGGCCTGCGCCCGGAAGGCTTGTTTAATTAATCCATCCTTTAGGGTCCAATTGCAGTATTGAACATGCTTATCAAAAACAGAATCCCTCTAACATTTGCACATTATAGATAACTAAAAGATGTGCAATCACTTGGTGTTGAGCTGAGAAGGCAAAAATGGTATTTAGTGGCAGTCAAACTGATATTCACAACCTGTAGCAGGTGCACAGCACAAGATATGAAAGGTTTATTAAAGATAAATCTTCTATTTGTAGAGACAAATGTAAACTTAAGAAGAGAAATGTTAACTAAACAACAGTGCTGCATCCAAAGAAACCTGAACCTCTTACCTAAAGTTACCAGCTGCAGAGGGATTTGGTTTATGAATAACACCTTTCAGGATTTCTGGGAAATTCATCCTTACAAAAATTCAAACAGCCATTTCTTGATTTCAATGTGACTCTTGCCACTACCTGTGTGGTTTGCATTTATTAAAATGTAGGTTTACATATGTATGGCGGTAAAACATCGTTTCACTTTCTCTCGTAGATTTGAGAGACACTGCATTACCACTTTTTTGTTAATGTGGACCAAAGACACATTGCATGTTGACGCTTTTATGCTAATACTTTCAAATGTTACTTCCCCCCTCGCTGGTTTAAGAGACCAGATCTTTATTTATCTTTGTTGCATTAACAGTTGACACATAGTGTACACTAACACAATGATAGCTTGTTCTCTGTTTTGGTTCATAGCCATGATTCATGCTTGGAGTCAAGTTATGATTCTTACATGACATACAGTATGTACATTGAAAGACTTTTTGGTTGCTGTAATTATTCCTGCATTCTTGCTGTGAGGTAATCCCTTCCCAGAGCAACACTAATGTAAGTTAGTGTAATGTCATGTAAATGCATTCAGCCTAAACTGATATGACACTTTAACAGTCTGCATAGCCAAATCAAGTAGTTATCTCATTCATGTCATCGTCGTCTTTATTTTTCTAGATCTGGGCACAAAAAGGATCGATTGCAAGTGTCGTTTGACTGGATAAGTTTTGATCCTACTTGGTGCTGGATTATTTTGGTCAGCCCTTTTGGTCTTTTTTAGCAATATTTGGTATATTTTGTTGGTTTAAAACTGCACCTGGACATCACGAGATGATGAGAAGCCTCTCTAAGTCATCCACACCGACAATCAAGAACACAACAAGACACATTTTAAAAGCAATTTTAAAATGCTTCACTACCTTTAAGACTGACTGTAGTACCGTGTACCTGTATTATGTAGCAGGGCTCAACAAACGGGGATGCCAGGTTGCCAGGTTGCCATCGGCAACCATTTTGAGAAATTGGTAACTAATTATTGGCCTTTGGTTGCAACCAATTCTTGGCCTTTGGTTGCAACCAATGTCAACCACTTTTTAAAAGTAGGGACAGCGAACAACAAAATGTGCAGCCCAGAATAAATACATTTTGAATATGTGTTGCAATATGTTGTTCCTTGGCCTAGTGCTTTGATCTTTGACCCTCTTTTTAAGAGAACATTGACTGTGGATAGAAATATTACGAAAGACAAAGTTGTCAGCACATTTTCAGCTCTGAGTAGTGTCTGCAGGTGCTCCTTTCAGGTTGCGCACAGCCCTGACAACCTTTACCAATAAGATAGGGCAGCCTTTATGTCGCCATCACTATGACCATTAGAACTATCACTAATTGTGATTGTGAAAACACTTTCCAAAGATAGCTCACTAAGCATGACATCAATCAGCATTATAGGTGAAAGAATTAGAAGCAATTCATATTTGGCTGCCATTTGGATGTCTTTGACAAAGGTGGAGCGGACTTGAGCACTTGTAGATTGAGGACTTGACAATGTACACAAGTGTATCCAATCAATAGGCCTTCCATGATGTCACTTTAAAAAAAAAAAAAAAAAAGTAGTCTTTGGGTTCATATACACAAGGAGCAATTGCAATGTTAGCTATATATATAATTCCTCCAACTGCACTCCACAATCTCCACCCACGCTTCATCGCCTCCATACTGTCCCCCCCCCTCCCTCCACACCATTCTCCTCTTCAGTTGCCGTGCATAAGCTTTTTCTGCAACGCTGACATCTCCTCACTTAAACTTAATTGAATTTGTCTGTGCTGCTAACGGCAGTCCAAATGACACATTAATCCCGCCTGTAAAAGGTGATGAATGTCTCCATGCCTTGGCAGCCCAGTCCATGTTAGTTATTATATTTTTAATTTGGTGGATACCACCTCACCCCGTACTCCCTGGTAATGAAATAATTAGTCATTTTGATAATTAAATCCCTTGTGACGCTGCAGGCAGGAGGCAAGGGAGGAAAGAAGTGAACAAGGAAGCTGGGGGGGGGGCGGACTGGAGGGAAAGATTGTCGAAAAATGAGTGGTCAGTGCAAACAGCACCCTCTAAAACTGAACAGCTAAACTTGTTGGCAAACAAAAGAAAATGGCTTCAAATAACGTTTAGTGTCAGTCAAGTGTTAATACAATACACCAGTAAGTCTTGTTAAAGGCTTCTTATCGCTGTCATTTGCTGCTGCTACAAGCTAAAAGTTTTATTTCAACTTAGATTTGGCCAGTATTGCTAGTATGTTGGCCAGTATTACTATGGTTATGATATTATACATGGCTACATCGCTATAACATACCACAAATTTGGTGAGCCTTTCTATGGAAGCCCATTACTAATGTTTAAAGGTCCCATATTGTAAAACGTGTGATTTTCATGTATTTTATATTATAAAGCAGGCGATAAGTGATTATATAAATACTGTGAAAGTGTCAAAATGCTCAATATACGGAGAAATACACACAGCCCGTATTCAGAAATTGTGCGTTTGAAACAAGCCGTTAGGATTTCTGTCCATTTGTGATGTCACAAATATACAATATATAGATCATTACACAGTTTTAAATATAAACATTCTTTATTTCCTTTTGCAGTGTATGTAAATGACATCAGCTGACAGGAAGTAAACATGGACCCAAACTGTTGCCTAGCAACGCAATTCCTTTGCAATTCCGTTGCAATTCCGTTGAAATGCACTAAAACGGAGCGTTTCAGACAGGGTGACAGGGTGAATACAGGTATATTCAGACAGACAGAATTGTTTAACATTACAGCATGTAAACATGTTCTAGAAGAAACCCAAATTACAAGAATTAACCTGAAAATGAGCACGATATTGGACCTTTAAATTATGTTTGAGCTGTCATTAGGCCCAGCTGTAGTAAGCGTTCCCAATTCCTTCATTTGATTGCTCCCCGCTCCTTGTTTGACCTGGAAATAGTTCCAGTCCGCCATAATGACGGATGGTCCAATTCTCTGATCTCTGAGGAGACATGAACAAGGACACATGGGATCCGCCTTTGTGGAAGTCTTTTAGCAGACCAACGCACCCCTTTATTAGAAATCTGTTGAGTGAGTGGACTCTGCAGATGATCAGGATGCTACACAACATCAGTGCAGTTTTCTAACAACGTGAACAGACAAACAACAGAATCAACTAGATTTTATTTACTTTCTGCTTAAAGCTGAAGTAGGCGATTGGAGCGATATGATTAAAGAAAGTTATTTTTATAAAACGTTGCTATACCCTGACAGTAGTACATGAAACAGGTAACTTGAAAAAAATAATTTTCCTCTGTGTCCTCCGGTGTCCTCCCTTGTCCTCCGGTGCTCCTAACGGCATCTGCAAGATTTCACATACCGGAGGAAAACAAGCAGTAAGAGCTGATCTGAGGTCCGCTGTCCAGCTAGAGCCGGCTGTCAATCACTCGTGAACTCCGACCAGACGGTCAAACTAGGCAGCGCTGATCAAATAAGAACAATACAAACAATATTATGTTACTCTAATGCCTATTTCTCTCCTCAAATGTTTTCAGAATTATCTTGTAGTGCACGGTTTAGCTGTAAAATGAGAAAGTTTGTGACGCCTGTCGCCATTGTGAAATCTGGTGAAGGAACGCCAAGTTCCGGTCACATGATCGGAGCACAGCCAATAGGAACGCTCTCTCATTGAAATGACCTGTGATTGGTCAAAGTCTCCCTTCACGGGCTAGATTTTGTAAAGCCTGAAAACAGAGCCATGAGGAGGTGCAGAAGTCTAGTTATCTCTCAGAACACTTGAATTACAATATGCTGAAAGGTTATTATGGAATTTTTGCCCAATGATGCCAAAAATACACTGCCTACTGCCACTTTAACCATGTAGTTAAAAAATTAGGCGGCAAAATGTGTTTCCTTGTTTCTTCTCTCATCTTTTCCTTCATGTCTTCAGGGGGAGGGAAGATGCAGAGACAAGAGGAAGGGAAACCTGAACGCCATTAAGGGAATTGGGATGTACCCTATGTTTTACAAATAGCCACTATTTAGCCTACCCTTCTGGTATGAGAATCTGTTCCACACCATTCTTTGACCTAATGCACTTTTTTAACTGCCCTTGAATCCAACCCTTACCCATGCAAAGAGCAGATACTAACCAGACTGTACTGTTTATCTACATTGCAACTATTAGCCCAACTGGCTAGATGGGAAGTTTCTGAGTGCCATGGCCTGCTCAGTAGTCTATAGCCACCATCACTTTCAATCTAGTTATACTAAAATAAACTAATTAACTACCCCTGTGGTATCAGACACTTTTTTCCCATGAAAAAATCAGTCACCTGACCTGTGTTAACAAAGAAAAAAGCATGGTTTCAATAAGAATTTGTGCGTAAGTGTAAAGGCCTTTGCACACCAAGTCTGTATTTTCCATCTGACACTTAAAAATAAATACGACCTCACATTGATTTCATCCATCATTATTGTTTTCAGAGTTGTTTGTCCACTCAGAGCCATCGTAAATCATCCAAAATGGCATCTGATTTGTCTCCCAACACAAAGCAGTTTACGAGAAAACAAAGCAAAGAATACAGAGATGCGGAATTTAAAGATAGGTCGTGGCGGGTGATTGCAGAACAGCTTGGAATCGGGGACGGTTGCAAAACAAGATGTACAAAAGATTAGACAGTTGTGAGTTGTGTTCTAGGCTGCTAAACAATAGCTTCTTGCTATAATGTCATTCATTCATTAGCCATTTGGGACAAGCGTTAGCCATCGCACCCACGTAATTAATTCAGTTTTGTCTTGTATTGTGAATCTTTGCAACAGACAGAATAATAAAAACGCATCAGACTCGGTGTGTAAGGTTTCCGTACTTCATGATTTTTATCCAAAAAAACGCATGCGAAAAGTATGCGCGCATGCATCCGTGAAATACGTACCTGGTGTGCAAAGGCCTTAAAGTGCAGGCAAGCCTACAGAGTCATCAAGTGGGCACTAACTGATGGTTCGTTGAGTTGGGTCCTCGACACAGAGATGCCTCGACAGTGTGTTCCAGTGGGAAAGAGGCAGAAAAAAAGCCGCAGAGAAAATAAATAAATGTCTTTAAATGTAGCAAAAATATTAAAAAATAAATGTAGCCATTAATTGATTGATAAAATGTGACATAAATTGATATTTCTGTTTTTATTTGCTTCGTTATTTATTTTTCTTTGTATTAATTCTTTGATTTAATTGTCCCTTTTATTTATTGATGTATTTACTTTTATTACATTTTAAATGTATTTATTTATTTTTGCATACAAATTTTATTAATTTTTTCTCACGGGATTAAGATCGCAGATGACCTCCGCAATTATTACAAATGACTAAAGGTCCCCGGGTAATAACAATCCCGTGTGAATAGGGCTTAAGTCTAAACATAGGAGCAAACACGTATCACTGAGAATGTTTGGCCAGTTAGAATGTCACTCCTACTCTGAAAAAGCTTGATGAATAGCTGGGTAAAACGATTCATAAATGCAGTTGCATCTGCACACACGCAGAGGAAACTGTTATCAGCATTCTCTTTCAACTGTGAATTTCACAGAAACAAAGCGCATTTCATAATGTCTCTAAAAATGACTGTTGCTTAAAGCTGCAAACTGCCTCAGAATCTCCATCAGCTCCATCCGGTGAAAACCAGCATGATCAATCCACAAGATTTAGCCCATCCTGGCTCACATTCTGCTTAAAAAAATCACCTTTTGACTTGATTTCTTTGATTCATCTTTTATACTCCACTTGTTCATGGTTGTATTGACTGGATTTCTTTCACGTATAGCAGTTGGCATGTACCCCTGGCATGAAGCGTCTCGCTGTGCTTGCTGCATGACGGTTGCTCCGGTCATTGGTCTTTTCATCCCCCCCATGGGTTTGCACTGGAATGACGGTAAAGTAATGTTAAAAATCTAGTTGTAGTTTGTGCAGGACAAAGGGGGGCTAATGAGGGTTTATGTGTGTGTGTGTGTGTGTTTCTATGAATATGGGTGCGTGCATTTGTGCATTCTCTCGTGGGTGTGTGTGTGTGTGTGGGTTTTGCGTGTGTTTGTGCGTGTATGTGTGTTTCAGAACGCGTTCACCCCATTGACAGATGCGAAAACTCGGAGCCACGCCGACGACGTGGGGCTAGTGCTGTCCTCTCTCCAGGCTAGTATATACCGGGGAGGCTACAGCCGCTTCGCACCCTATTAGCGACACCTCCAAACCTATTCTCAACCTTCCAACAGGACAGAAAGAAAGTGTGTGTGTGCGTGAGTGTGTGAGCAAATGAAAACAACGAGAGAGAGCGAGTTATCAGAGGAGAGACGTTACTGAGGCCTGGGTATTGCAATACATGCAGTTTGTGCATCATTTCAGCATCTCCTAAGAGAGAAGTATACAAAAAAAAAAAAAAAATGAATAAAATGACAGCTGATATTTTTCATCTTATACCTCAGATATTTTGTGCTGTGTATTTTGATATTGTGGGGTTTTTAATTTCTAAAGATTTAAACCTAGATTATCAGCTGTAGAGGTTTTTTTCCATGGTACTGATAGAGAGATGCTAGAGTAATGATTAGGACACAAATTAGATATTTATCAGACTCAAATTGTTAGGGTTTGTATAGAACTCCAGCCCTGTAAGATATAGGTCGTAGTCACACTTTGGGGTTTTTATGTTTTGTAAGAGTGTTAAAGTGACTATGCTAGTCAAGTGTTGTTGTTTTTTTCTTGTCTCAGCTTCCTTTGGCGCTTCCTCTATCAGTTTAGCAATGCTAGCTTTTTTTTTCCTCCTTTGGTTCGGGAGGAAGTAAAGAAAAAGTTCTTCTCTGAATCTTTGAGGGCAGGTTTGGGTATGTAAGAGAAGCTGAGAACAGCCATTGTTGCTATTTTCAGTCTATCACCTTTTTATCTCTACTTTTTTTTTTTTCTTGTTACCTTGAACAAGCTGTTTGTTTGCGACTGCAACTTTTATTATCATATGCTCATAGTTATTTTGCCAATCCGCGATAATAATCCTTTCCCGAGACAAAATCCTATGTAGTAGTCTGCATAGTCACGAAAACTGCATGTATTGTAGCCCAATTCCATTGAGTGCAACATGAGGTGTTTGTTTTGTAACATACAGAATTGCATTGCATTCAAAAAGAAAGTTTGACTTTGTATCTAAATAATTACAAAATCCCATCTGTTGTTTCAAACATAAGCATTATCCACCAAACATCCAATGTCCACAGACATCTTTTTTTGGGCCATATCAGATTTGCCTGTCGTGCATGTTGTTTAAGCCTGAAAGTAGATGTTGAAAATTTGGCTATGATTAGTCTGTCTGTCTGATTCGGTCTGAATTGAGGAGCAACAGATGGCAGCAAGTAAGTGTAGCATCTCATCTTATGACTTGTGTAAAAAAAATGATGGTGATAGACTGATATATTTCTTTAAAGTGGCAACAGACAGCTTTTCAACTCCCCAACTCAACACATTTTACAGTAGGCTTTTTTGCATGTCGTTTACAACACGTCATTACAGTGAAACGGTCGCGGCTATGTTTAAGCAACACAACTACTTAGTTAGGTTTAGGAAAAACATCATGGTTGGGCTTAAAATGAAGTACGTAAACTAAGTAAAATACGTATGTAAAAAACGTAGCATAAGTACGGAAAACACGTCACACTAACATCACTAACGTAACTTCAACATAACTCAACAACACTTTGGGACATGAACACTGGTGTCCTGGTCGAAAGTCCTGTGTTTGTTGGACCCATCCACCTCCACTCCCGTCCACCATCAACAGTCTTTTTCACTATTTATTCTACGTAACTAGCTCTGAGCGTAGCATATTCTCGCAGATGCGTTTGCATCACAGTCAATACAGACTACACAACTTGCACATGATATTGTGGCTGCTAAGTCAATTACTTTAAGCTACTGAGGTGATTAACCCTGGACTGACGCGCTTTCGCTGTTGATGTTACCTTTTGCTGCGTGTCGCGCTGAACAAAACCGATCTTCAGGCCCGCTCCTTGGTTTCGGAATAACAGTCCATTTATTCGTGACAGTGCAATAAAGAAGAAGGTCCGGTTTCCACAAAAACAAGCAAAACAACACAACACGGCAAACAATTGTCATCGTTACTGTGGTCAAAAAACCCTTTGCCCTTCCGGGGCTAAAACCCTGACGCCAACAAAACACTTCCTGGCTGGGTCAGGCAATTAACACAGCGACACCCAGTGTTCATAACAGTGAATTACGCCACAACCTCAGTATGTGTCAGCATCATTTTTGGCTCCTACACATGACATGCCAAAAGTAACAAAGGCGTTGTTATTGCACGCAAAATGACTTGCAGATTACTGTCATTTATATGCCATTTGGTGAAACCGGGCTGATTCTATAGCCATTAGCCTACATTGTGCAAATAACATTTACTTTATAATGATAAGTTAAAGCAAAAAGATATATATTGTCTATTGCCACTTTAACATCTCACTGTCAAAATATAACACTCAATACCAGAACATTTACCGTACAACCGTTTATGCAAAAACTCAATGAATGAATCAATGACCAGATTACCACAACAACTCACATCATCAGTTCCTATGTCTACATTGATTAGACAATTAACAATAAGCACTCAAAATTACAAGGCAAACATCTCGTAATTATAAGATACCAAGTCATAACTACAAGATGAGGTCTCCAGTTCTTTATTTTTTTTTTCCTTCGGTGAATGCAGTGCATTTCCTTTCTGTGATGTTTCTATGGTTACAATGAGAAAAATGCAACAAATTTCAAGTTTCTCTAAGAGGGCATTTCTGCTTTTTCACAAGTTCTTTTGAGATAACGGGATAATTAAAAAAAAAAAGTACAACAAGTATTAGCAGTCACAGCTGCTCTCAGCCTCCAGAGATAGTCAAAAGTGTAGTTTAGTTTACTTCATCGGGAGAGAATGGTGTGAGTCAGCACGCTATTCAGCCTGTAGATTTACTGACTGAATACTGTGGTTATTTCTTACATCACTTCAAAGCCAAAGGTTTCTGATGGACATATCTAGCGTGTTTATGTGTATAGTGAAGATTTTACATAGATATGAATTATGAGAAGAGGAAAAAAAATTAAAATAATTGCCATGGCAACTAAACTGTTCAACCATTTAATTGCTTAGTCCACATGCTGTGATATGAAAAAGAATTGGGTCTACATGGAAAAAAAAAAGATTTGATAAAAGAAATTAGATTATATGCAGCATTCTAAGGAAAAAGTCAGGATCCTGGGGATCAAACTTTAATCACAGAATTCTGACTTTGAATTTGAAGATTTTGTGGCACTAATCCTCTTCCGTACTGAGTAGTGTTTGCCATCCAGACGTAAATGTTTTTGTATAAACTTCCAATATATTCATTGGTATAATTGATGATTTTTATATTACAAGAGAGATTTAAAAAATATATATATATAGCAGTGGCCAAAGCCACTATGTCTATTTTATCTCTTTGTTAATTTTCTTTTGCCTTGTTTTTTTTTCTTCTTTCATTATTAAAATTTAAGGGGGGGTAAAGTACAGTATAATAATCCAACAATGTATTATATTTGAACTGTGCAGTGAAGATGTTCTCTTATATGAAATACACAATGGTATAATGTTTTAGATTTAGAAGAGTAGATCAATTGTTAGGGCGAGCTATCTCATTTTCTATCAAATCATATTCTGATTTTTATTAACTCTTTACAACTAATGTAATCACAATGTAGATACTCTCATTCAATTTTTTTTTTTTTTGGTCGACTGTACCATTTTTGCACATGCAACTTGTCATTTTCAGATAAACCTGAGACATATCAGTGCTGTAGTTGTAATTTTTTTTTTTTTTTTATATATAAGTTCTGTAATTTTCTGATTCTGTCTCTTTCCTCTCATGTCCTTCTTAATGTGGCATCCTTTCTGTTATTTTCTAGAACTCAAACTTTACTCTTTGAAAAATTAACTGTTTGAATATTATAATACTCAATAAATATGAGAAATAAATGATTTGTGAACAGGCTAATCTACAGTATGATGTAAATAGAAGTTAATGGAATAAAAATCGATAGTGTATTTGAAAAGCACTACATGGGCAACGGGAGCTCTGCTACGGCTGCATTGCAAGCCAGCCTACGGGCCGCTTCCTGTGCCACATTCTGTTTACAACTATCCCCAATTAGTGGTGTTGTTACATATCTCCCCTTTTTTATATGTATAACAAATTAGATAGGACAAACTCTCAGATGCATCACATTATAAAAAAAAGGCAGCAGTAAGGGGCCGCGTGGCTCCGCTGGTTCAAACCTCCGTTTGTGTCGATCAGAAACTGGACAACTTGTAGTCCTCACTATGCTGAATGTCTGACTCCGCAACAACTTTATACAAGCTCTGCTTCCAGTAGGTGTTGTGGTTCAAAAACAAGGCTTCCTACCCAGTCATTGTATGTGCATGTACTATGGTTCTTCCACTAATCAATAACCATCAATAAAGTTTTGTTTTCTCAACATGTTCTCATCTGTTTCCTCTATTCAAGTCAAGTCAAGTCAATTTCTATTTGTATAGCCCAAAATCACAAATCACTAATTTGTCTCTGGGGGCTTTACAATCTGTACAGGATACGACACCTTCTGTCCTTTACAGTACAACCCTCTCATCGGATAAGGAAAAATGTAACCACAAAAAAACCTTTTAACAGGGAGAAAAAATGGAAGAAACCTCAGGAAGAGCAACACAAGAGGGATCCCCCTTCCAGGATGGACAGACGTACAATAGATGTCACACCAGATAGGTAGAGCCAGAGTAACACGACCTCATCTCCACGCTAGATAGATAGAGCCCGAGCAACACAACCTCCTCTCCACGCCAACCGGATAGAGCCCGAGCAACACGACCTCCTCCAGATAGGTAGAGCCAAAGCAACACAACCTCCTCTCCACGCCACATAGGTAGAGCTAGAGCAACACAACCTCCTCTCCACGCCAGATAGATACAGCCCGAGCAACACAACCTCCTCTCCACGCCAGATAGGTAGAGCCAAAGCAACACAACCTCCTCTCCATGCCAGATAGATACAGCCCGAGCAACACAACCTCCTCTCCCCGCCAGATAGATAGAGCACGAGCAACACGACCTCCTCTCCCCGCCAGATAGATAGAGCCCGAGCAACACAACCTCCTCTCCACGCCAGATAGGTAGAGCCAGAGCAACACGACCTCCTCTCTTCGCCAACTAGATAAAGCCTGAGCAACACAACCTCCTCTCCATGCCAGATAGGAAGAGCCAGAGCAATACGACCTCTTCCTATTAAAAGCTTTTGAGTGAAGAGAAGCTCAAACAAAGAAGAGCATGCTAGCCACATTGCATTTATTCTGATAGGAGACAGGAAATATGGGTATACACCATTACCCACCATTGGCGGAGCTTGAAATGCGTGATCTTTGTTATAGCGTATCTTTGGTTGTGCCAGAATAATCTTTATAAGTTTTTTATTTATTTATTTGTTGTTTTTCATCTGTGAAACAAGTGGTTTTTATTTCACCTGCCAAAATTTTTCACCTGTGACCCTGGCATTTTTTTTTCATCTGGCAAAACATTTTTTTTTCCACCTGTTACATAAATGACAAATAAACATTTCAGGAACTTCGTTTTTGCCTGTTCCTAAGTCATAAACACAGGAGAGAAAACAATTTAGTTCAGACTTCGAAAATGGATCAGATTTTTTTTCTAACTTGCCTCGGAGGGCTTCCCTATAAATGCTTTAATTTAACTGCTAATACAAATACAAAAACATGTTTGTCTAATGTCAGCATTCGGTGCCTTTCGAGGAAATAGTGTGACTTTCATAAGTGTGAAAGTACAGTTGGTGGATGGTTAAGAAAATTCTTCACAAGCATATTTAACCTTAACCAAATAATCTTTGTATCTTAGCTGAGCCACACCTTACATGTGAGGACTGGACGTCAGTCATGTCCTCAGTAGTTTTGCCAGGAATGTTTCTTTTTTTAAGACATTTGTTGGGGTCTAACCTGGGGTGTGCTTTTCTTCTATAGAGGCTGTAGAAAATTGCATGAACTATGAATGAATTTTCTTTTTTTCTAAGTCACATGCTGAGTTTTTTTTTTTTTTTTTAAATTGCTAAAACACAATTTCTGAAACTAAGACCTTCTTTGTCAAAACTCTACACACCAAAAAAAAATATATATCTTGCATCTCTTGCAAAAGCAAACACTTCATTCAAAACTATATAAACTTTTCTAAAAATAGTATTTTTGCATCCCAACTTTACACACAAGCACCAAAATATAGACTATGACCACAAATGCAAAGTGTTTATTCTCAGTACTCATAACAGTATCAGACACAACGGCTTTAACTGAAGATGACATGAACACACTTACTCTATTGTGCTGTAAACAAAATACAGTATATTGCAATTACCTCCAGCGCTCTCTCTCTCTCTCTCTCTCTCTCTCTCTCTCTCTCTCTCTCTCTCTCTCTCTCTCTCTCCAAAATTGTCCTCCATTGTTGTGCCCACCAAGGATCACATCTGCATCCTATTTGTAGTGTTCAGGCTTTGATTTCAAAGTCATCTAATTGGTTTACGGGTGTTTTCACAGGTGCATTCTGGGTGCAGGTGATAGATAATTGAGTCTGGTATTTCAATGGCGGTGTTTAGCAATCAACACACACAGGCTTTTAGTTTTGAATGATGTTTCTATTGTAGATAACCGTGTGTAGTTATTTGTAAAAAGTACATAAGGCTTTCTTCAATGTGGATTGATATTTATTTTTTTTTGTGGCTATTTTAGATGTGTTTCATAAATAAATGTATATCCATGTAGCTGTGCTTTTTAATACATTTAAATTGAGCAAACGCACTCCCAACCCGCAGTACACCGTCAGACGAAAACGAAGGAGGAACACAAGCCATTATTCATCATTTCACCTCGTTAGAAGCGAAGTACTTTGGGATCAAGTGAAATATGCATGTCATCCCTGCTTTCTAATTGAAGCAAAGAGAAGAATTACTCTCCGACGGAATTTGATTAGTGTCATTAGAAAAAATTTAGCCAGGGGGTTAGGCAGAAAGATAAGCAATATAAATGTTTAAATTTGATGAAGGGTTGACATTACAGATGGTAATTATGTCTCGCTAGCGTAGAAACAGGTGATCAATAATTAATGCATAGCAGGTCATGTGATGGAGATATAATTTAAACTGCTCATTAATTCTGCAATTCGGGAAATGTTGAGAGAGAAAGAGTATTTTATTCAGTTCCTCCTCTCTGATAAGAGACGCAGACACTGAGCTTCTCTGGGATTTAACTTTATTATAGTTTCTCATATGTACACAATAGACCGACTTTATTGTGTGTGTGTGTGTGTGTGTGTGTGTGTGTGTGTATATTATATATATGTATATATATATATATAGCCTATACCCTAACCCTAACCCTACATAACAAACAGTTATTTTACATAACAAACATATTTTTTAACCCAAACCACCATCTTTTCCTAAACCTAACCAAGTAGTTTTGTTGCATAAACGTTGCAGGGGCCTACGCAGTCGCACTGGTCGCTGGTTTTGCTCAGAAGTTTGCCTTGACTTTACCTATAATTAGTAGTAAATTGCATATTTATTTCCAGGAAACTTCAAAGGAATTTACTAGAAAGTTAAATCCTATAAAAATAACTGCTTCACCAAATATATTTTCATTGTAGGCTACACGCTTGTGACAGAGATTTGTCATCAAGATCATTTAGCAAAATGTTATAGCTTACAATTGTTACTTTTGGTCCATCTTCATGCCATTATGCTATGATGTTTATGTCTCCATGCTGTAGGCATGCAGAGGCTGGTTCAGCATTCAGGGCCAGTGTTCAGATAGAGAGCCTCATGGTTGAAACTGTCTGTACAAGCAGGTTGTGGTATTCTGTGTTGTAGCTCCATCCAGTGGCTAATCAGGCTCATTACAAATGCTGACCCTTAAACTACAACATTTCAGTTAAGTGAAGTATGATGTAACACCTTGACGTTGGATTAAATCCTCTGAAATTGTTAAAACTGTTATCAGGCCATTAAATAGGCGTTATCAGTCGATATAAGCACCATAAATGTGGGTCATTAGGGGCCTACTACGCCTACTACGTTGGAAAAGTGAAAGTTAAAAGCAACACGTTCTAACATGTTGTAAAACTGAACAAACAACAACAACACTACAACTTATTTAGGTTTAGGAAACAACACTACAACTTTAGGTTAAGGCAAAAAAAACAGTTAGGTTTAGGGAATAAAACTACAACTTCTTTAGGTTAAGGCAACAACACTACAACTTATTTAGGTTTAGGCAACAACACTACAACTTCTTTAGGTTTAGGCAACAACACTACAACTTCTTCAGGTTTAGGCAAAAAAAAAAAACTACAACTTCCCTTCTTTAGGTTTAGGCAACAACACTACAACTTCTTCAGGTCTAGGCAACAACACTACAACTTCTTCAGGTCTAGGCAACAACACTACAACTTCTTCAGGTCTAGGCAACAACACTGCAACTTCTTCAGGTCTAGGCAACAAAACTACAACTTCTCCAGGTTTAGGCAAAAAAAACAACTGTTAAGTTTAGGGAAAAACATTGTGTTTTGTGTTAAAATAACTATGAACACAAAGATAACTACACATGGTTGGTTTCACTCGTGACACAAACTCCGGTCTCCTGGGTGATAGTCCTGTGTTTTGTGTCCCATCCATCGTCACCAACCTCCACCCGTGATGGAGTTTCACACTGTCCATAGTACAGCGCCTGACTTCCACTTCTGCTCCTGTCATAATCACTACGGTCACTAGAGGTCGCTGTCGTGTTCTTTCGGTGATCTACCATGTGGATAGATGATAAAACCTACAAGTGGGCGTAGTAGGCACCTATTGACCCACATCTATGGGGCTTTTAGCGACTGACAACGCCTATTTGATAGCCTGACAACAGTCTGTTTTCACTAGTCTGTCTCTACTGGTCTGTCTTGTTTAGAGGTAAAGTGTAGATCCAGGCTATCATATTTATAACATATCATTCTTGGGCCTGAGATTGCTTTTCAAAGCAATACATGCATCCAGTGTGCCTGTGCAGAGGACTGTCTTTAGTTGGTTCTTGTGCACCATCTTGTGGATGCAGAACTACATCACATGAGAAGTGATTTGTCTCTCATGGACTTCCAATCTGGCAAGAGATTAGACATGCCTAGTGTCACACTGAAGCCTCCAAATTTTTGAAGTTCAATGTATCAGCTGAATACACACAGACAGCTAGGACCGCAGAAGGGAAAATAGTTTCTCTGTATATTTTCTCTGCAGATGAAGGTCGAAATTTTCTTTAAATTAATCTGGATGTGAAGTAATCAAGCATAGACCCTACCAGGGATCACTGTAAAACCACAAAATGAAAGTTCAAACTCACTGAAGCGTTATTCCTAGTGAGGCTAAATCATATTTTGCTGTGTAGATCTGAGTGTGCTACTACAGGAAAGATCATGGGAGTGTCCAAAATGAAGAGTTAGTCCGTAGGGTGCATGGGTGTACTACTTGTAAACACCATAGCAAATGTTATGCCCGTTAGATTTAGCTGTTTCAAGAGTCTATTCATTCAAAATAATCATCAGAAATCATCACCTGGGAAAAATAAAAACAAATATCCAAAGCAAATTTCATGGAAATCTTGCAGAAATTTGGAGATACCTTGTCATCAGCAAAGTGTTAACCTAACTGTGGCACTAATAGTCAATAGGAACCATCCTATGGTGACCAGGTATATCTCCAGAAAATGTTATAATACAGTGATATACTCAGGTTTCCATATATCACTCTTGAGAATTGGACAGGCCGAGTAACAGATATCTTTATGTCTGTCTGTTTTCACTTTCTGCATGGACTGTGCTTTGTCGGTCAGTAGGCGATTCTCACTGTAAGTCTAAACCAGACAAGGAAACTCCAGCACACACTACATATGGCTAAAAATTTAGTTTTTGTTTGTTTCCAATCTTTTTTGCTAACCAAACCTGGTGTTTTAGTAGCCTAACATTAGCCATTCATTTCCATTACAATGACATTCCTTAACCTTAATTGTCCTTCAGTTGTTTGCAGATAATGCAGAAAGAAAGGATTTTTAAAACATTGTCACTGAACATAAGCAGTGGTTTTTAGAATCCTCCAACACTGACATTATGTCTGGTGACAGGGTTTCTGATCCACAGTCAATGCATGGTCTGCTCAAAACTGACAAGAAACCTCAGACATCTGCATTTGTCTCATTGGCCACTTCAACTTGGTTGCATTTGAACAACCCCCATACATACATACATACATACATACATACATACATACATACATACATACAAACAAACAGACACCCAAAATAAGCATGAGACCATGTGCTAATAGCCTAGGCCAGGGGTCAGCAACCTGCGGCTCCGGAGCCATATGCGGCTCTTTAGCTCCTCTCCAGTGGCTCCCTGTGGATTTTTAAAAATGGAAATGAATAACTGTCGTTGTAGGTCAATGGTACGACAGTACGACGGAGTATTAGGGCCACATTGAGGAAAAAATACATAAATCTGAGATATCGAGAATAAAGTCATAATATTACAAGAATAAAGTCAGAGGTTTATGAGAAAAAAGTTGTAATATTATAAAGTAGTAATTTTACGTGTTATTTTCTTTTTTTCTTGTAAAGTTATGACTTTATTCTCGTAATATTATGACTTTTTTCTTGTAATATTATGACTTTATTCTGGAAATCTGATTTTTTTTTCTCTCAATGTGGCCCAATACTCCGTAGTACATTTGCACTTTGGCCCTCACTGCATTAGACTTACAGTATATACTAAATTGATATACTTAGACTATGCACTGTGTGTAAACTGTATAAGCTGTATAATGTTTTGTGGCTCCAGACAGATCTTTGCCTAAAATGGCTCTTTTGATAGTAAAGGTTGCTGACCCCTGGCCTAGGCCTATCTGTATCTATTTCCTCAGTTTGCAAATGGAAGACAGTAAATTGTGAACTCATGATATTTTGTATGGTCAGTGTGTATTAGCGTAAAATACATTATGTGCTTTATATGGAAGAAAAAACAGGAAACTTAGGCAGATTCATTCATCATTTCATTTATTTTAAATAAAAAAACAAACAAACTTTGAAACATTGTTTTTAGTAAAAATGCATATTAAGATTTAAAACACCCCTCAGACATATTCTACACAGTTTCTTATAATTTCCCCTCATTCATATCTGTTCTGCTTGATTGTTCAGTTGGCTAATGGCTGATTCAAATGGCATATTTAGAATGAACATTTCCACAGAGTGACTGTGGCCAGGCTACTAATCTTGCTTGCTCTGCCATTTAGCAGTTGCTGCTTGATTTGCAACAACCTGTACCCCCACAGCATTTCACACATAGCACTGTGGTACATTAAAGTCCAAACCACGCGTCACCACACCCAATTGGGATGATGTGTGTGGTCAGAGATGCAACAGACTTGAACTGTTTAACCTCCAGATGTCACCAGGAGAACATTTAGTTATTTTATCCCCAACCAGAGAAACACAGGCCGAGTCAAGCAGTAGACACAGGCCGAGTCAAGCAACAGTGCTTCAGTTTGTCATGTGCTGGCATGAACACATCTGCTGGAGTACAATTTGTGAATATCACCTGCCAGTGGCAATTTGAGTTAGCATCTTTACTGTGACACAGAAGGCAGCTAGCAGTCCACAAGCTTTAAACTGACCACCAGTCCATTGCAGGACCGTGATATGCAGTAATGGTAATGGATCGGGACTACAGTAACTAGCTATGTGCTTCCTAAATGTCTGAATGCACAGATTTGAGTACTTCACAAATAGAAAAAACACATAACATCAGAAAAACACATCCACTTACAACTGTTTTCAAGGTTGTTGTTTTTTTGTAATTCTTCATTTTATTTGTATTTAATCCAAATATGAAGCTTACCTGTTTCACAGAGTTTGATTTTATATCGGTCATAGCATTCACCTTTCCACATTATCCAACTTAATTCTTCTAAATTGAGCTTACTGCGTCATCCCATTCTTGCAAATTTGGACCCTCAATTTCAACTTGCCAAATTTGATCTCCCAAGAACATACATTTGAACTTGGCATACTCTGAGACAGACCTCTGCTCAGATACTTGACAAGTTCTCAGCCCACACCCAAGGTATCCCTTTAGGGCTGCCCCCTGAGTCCTCGTTGGTGACCCTGAGCCGTCGTTGTTGTTTATTTTCAGAGGCTAGATCTATGAAGAACTGAAGAGACACCTTCACCCCCGGCCTTTCCGAGCTGTCCCAGAGCCAGTCACGGCTCACTGCCAGGGAGATGTGCCAGGCGAGGGTCAGCCAGCGCCGGGGAGACGTCCCACAAGGGGATCCTCCCACACTGAGCGGCCGACTCTGACCTGCTGAGTTGAATCCCCCCCGGGCAGACGCGGATCCCACCGGTTGAGAAGTGTAAAAATGTTTTCGGTTCATTATGAAACTGTGGCGGATCACATTTGACTACATTAATGTGGTCGAAATCATCACTGAAAGTCACACCAATGGGTTTTCTGATTGCCAGATACTGTATGTCTGTATGAAAAAAAGGAACAAATAGTCAACTATTTGTATTAAACAGCCAAATCCAATTCAGATTTTAAGAAGATTCAGATTAAGAAACCTGGATCTCAAAAAACCCTCCAAACCAACAGAAGTTGCTGAGCTGTTCTTTTTTATCTTACATGCCGAGCCCTCGTCCCCTGAGCTATCTTTGTTACAGTTTGTTCACTTCCTGCTAAACAAGTCAACAAGCAGGCACAAAATGATTATCATCACAAGAGAAATCTCTTTGGCATTCATCCCTCCCTCTGTTTCTTGTTCATTACTTTACATATCATACCATCATTGCATCCATTTTTTTTTTATAACCTGGACAGGTGAGGAGAGTTAGCAATTAGCCCCCCGAGTGGATTATACATATACAGTAGGTCACATCCAAAGACGTGATGTCTGTGTAGGTCAAAAGAGCCATTTTAGGCAAAAAAAAATAAAAAAATCTGTCTGGAGCTGCAAAACATTTGAGCATTGTGATGAAGGTAACACAGTTTATAGTCTAAGTATATAGTATATAAGTCTAATGCAGTGAGGGCCAAAGAGCAAATGTACTACAGAATATTAGGGCCACATTGAGGGAGTTAAAATCGGAGATTTCCAGAATAAAGTCATAATATTACGAGATAAAAGTCATAATATTACGAGAATAAAGTTATAACTTTACGAGAAAAAAAGAAAATAGCACGTCAAATTAGTACTTTATAATATTATGACTTTATTCTCATAATACTACGACTTTTTTCTCTTAAACTTATTACTTTATTCTCATAATTTTACGACTTTTTTCTCTTAAACCTTTGACTTTATTCTCATAATATTACGACTTTTTTTCTCGTAAAATTATTACTTTATTCTCGAAATCTCATTTATTTATTTTTCCTCAATGTGGCCCTAATACGCCGTCGTACCGTCGTACCATAGACCTACAACAATGATAAATTAAAATTAAAATGTAAACAAAAAACAGTTATTCATTTCCATTTTTAAAAATCCACAGGGAGCCACTGGAGAGGAGCTTAAGAGCCGCATGTGGCTCCGGAGCCGCAGGTTGCTGACCCCTGGTGTAGGTGATTTAATATAAAATGTAATCATTACATTGTATAGTTTACAGTGCTATATATTATACAGAAGTTTCATTTCCATATGAAACCAATATTCCCTATTAATCGTAGGCTATGTAGTGCATGGTGATGATATTGCAAATTGAGTTGAGTTGTCATTATTTTCATTATCTGGTTCAATTCATGATCATATTTTTTTTTTTCTTGAATTATTGTTTTACCAGCAGAAAAACTTGCTTCTTAATGAACAGAATCAGCATGGGGGGGGGGCACTATTGGTCACATTTCCTCCCCTGAAACGTCTTTTTCCCTCCATTTAGCTTCAACTTCTCCTCCCAGCAGCGCCTCCGCTGTTCAAATACCACACAAACACACAGTCATATGTAGTGTACGATAAAAAAAAAGAACATTCATTATGATGATGTAGTGGTGGTGAAGACACGGTACAAATAGGGCTGTGCCAGTTTTTTGCTTGCTTTTCAGGTGCCAATAACGACTCCAATTCCTTGTCATTTAGGTAGAAATAGTGAGGTACATATTCATAAGAGCTGTTTACCCTGCATTTCTGAGTACTGGATCAACCTAAACCCCAGAAGACCAAGGGCCTTTTGACACTGCAGGAATTCAATTAAATGTAACGTTTATGTTAATCCATTGTCACAGGTTCTACTTGTGTTTCCACCGTCCTCTGCCCATTTCGGGGACGAGGTTTGGGAAACTAAATTTGGGCTCTGCTCAGGAAGTGATACTTAATTCAAGTTCAGGTATTTTCAGTGGCTGGCTGCAGTGCTGTTGACCGTTATTAATCAAGCAAATGTATATCCAGGCCCATATTACTTGTTTGGGAGAGGAGTCCATTCAGAGGGAGCTGTTAGAAAACAAGAGGTGGAGCAGAAGATTTATAAGCAATCTGGCAAAGACACAACAAAACGAAAGTGCGAGTGGGTGGTTAAAACAAGAACATATGTAGGAAAATGAATGATCACAATGCATGCAGTGGAGCCAAACAAACAACTTTGAAGTGGTTATACGTACCGGACGCCTACAGACCTGTTGCATTTTTAATAACATACAGTACTTCTGAAATATTCTGGTCTGTAAGTGAAAATGTGAGGAATAAGCTGGTACCAAAAGCTCCTGCAGTGAAAGCTTGCAGCTCGTAAGTCTCAGTTTAAGGTTACACTCCTGTCCGGGTTTACCATCACAGCACATGCCCTATTGGGATTTGACTGCACATTGAATGTTCCATTGCTTTGGTTCTCATCCCATTTCAACCTAGTATTTTTGTAGATAGGGTGGGTTTAATTAGCGCTTGGCTATATCAAACATTCTCACTAACCGACTGAAAGTGCCAGACGAACAGGGCTAACAACAGTCTTAGCCCAACGCTGACCGTACTGTGAAAGGCCCTGAATGTACCCACTTCTCTCCAACACATACTACACGGCTATATGATATTAGTGAAAGATGGCACTCTGTCCTTACAGAGAACCTGCTGTTTTTTTCCAACTTGGGTTTTTATTCTAGTAGCTCTGGCCATCAGTTCTATTGCTGAGATCTGGGAACATCACTAAAAACGAGTGCAATGGGGAAACAAAGGTGAGCAATCAGACGATACTAACGGTTTAATACAATGAAGCAACAGTTTTGCCAGAATGTTTGTGTTTCTGGCGCCATCGAACCTGCAGTATTTTTTTAGTGATATTGCCGTGTTCCCGGATCTCAGAAATTACTTTCAGTTATGCTATCATAAACAAAAGAACCAGTGTCCTGAGCTAAGAAAATAAAACATGCAATTTCCCATTACTGTGGAAGATTTAAAGGGGACATATCATGAAAAACTAATTTTTGCAGTGCTTGTGCACATACATTTGGGCATCTGGAGTGCCTACCAACCCAAAAAAACTGTGAAAAAGTATGAAAAAAATATGTGTTTTTTGAACATTAAAGCATGTAAACATCTTCTAGTAGAAACCTAAATTACAACCTGAAAATGAGCATAATATGTCCCCTTTAAGATGCCTAAATTAAAAAAGAAAATCCAACAAAGAAGTAAAGTAAAACACAATTTACATTGTTATATGTATTTCATTTTTATGTGTCCATTTAATGTCTGTGAAAAGCATAATTATTTGCCTTTTTCTCTTTGATAAATTGTAATCAATTGTGACATGATTTTTCCATGCTACATTTAAATAATGATTGTCCTTCAATGTCTTAATTTAATTATGGCAAAGTTAATGCGTATGACACTTTATTTATATTATATATATTTTTTTTTTAATTTAGGCATTTTAAATCTTCCGTAGGTTTGGATAGTCCATGCGAGCGGGAATAAATGTATACCAAAACAGTTGAAAATAACAAAATTTAATGATGTTTAGAGTCAGGAACAGTATAGCTGTGGTAGATTCCCCTCAGCAATTGATAAGTCATCGTAGTTGTGCTTTCTTAACATTGCAGGCAACGGCTGCTGTTGTTCGTATTGCAACCAAAAAACAGTAGCCTTGTACAAGCACAGCTTCCCCTTGGTGCACAGAGCATTTTTTGCCCCAACTGTCCACAATGTCCACATTCTAACTAGGTAGAAAAGGTACTGCACGCCAATCAGAGACTGAATATTTATGCTGCGTTCCATTTGAACTGGGAAGTCAGAATTTCCGAGTTCCCAGTAAGAAATTTCAACTGTCCCCTGAAGTCAGTTTTCCAACTAGGAAAGTCGGACGAACCTCACCAACCCCGACCTCAAAATCCAACATGGCTGCTCCGTGCATCAACAGTAAAAATGCTATAGTATTATACTATTAATATGTCTTATTTGTGTCTCATTAAACCAGTCGTACACACAGTACTGTCCGACTTCTATCTGTGGACACGTTGCTACGGTGTTGTATGCACAAAATACTGGAGTAATGCATTGTTAACAACTGGGATTTGCTAACAATAGCTAACAAAGGCTGACCATGCTGGAGCAAACGCCATGAAGTTTTTCGACTTGTTGTACTGAAATGCGATCAACTCTGACGTGACATCATTCCCAGCTCTGACTTCCGATTTCCAAGGTAAATGGAACTCAGCATTAATACACGATGCTGTGAGCAAGCAGCAAGTATTATTGTGTCATATTAGAGCTTGCAGCCCCAACCCCTCTACTGACAGTGACAGATACAATTATCGGCAAATTTCTATGATCTGCCCACCCTAGTACAAAAGTCATTACTGTACGTGTAAGCACAGTGCAAGTACCATTGTGAATTTACTCTGCAGTGTCCACGGCACCCACAAAGTTGCGTACGAACTGATCAGAGAGATCAGAGTGGTCCATTCCTGCTGGAGATGTGAGGGTCTAACTGGGCATGACTGGAAAATGACGGGATTCGTAGTCTGATGCCAAAGGGATTCCATTTCCTGTGGACATTTGAACAGAATATCCACTTGGTGAAAATGAGGCTGGGACATGGTTGGATTTTTAGTCCAGTTCCTCGCTGAGGTTTTTCCAAACGGCCGGTGTAATTCAAATTGTCTCGTAAAAACCCGGATGTCTTTTTTTTTTTTTTCTCAGTATGTAAAGGTGAAGAATATTTCAATGAGTACACAATACTACCATGCAACAACCACACATGGACACCCTGGGACATGTGCACTGTTCAAATACACAGAGGAGACATCTAAAAGACAGCAGCTAAAGGCTGGGATACACGGGTAGCATTTGGTAGCAATGGGGACGAAACCTGTTCCCGTTAAATGCCGCTTGTTTTGCAAAGCAAAGACCTCGGAGTTGTTCCTTGTTTTCATAGTGAAGGTTTTTGTGATGTCAGTAAAAAATTTGGTTAAACTGGGAGTAATAGTTAAAGGTCCCATATCGTGCTCATTTTCAGGTTCATACTTGGATTTTGTGTTTCTAGTAAAACATGTTTACATGCTGTAATGTTCAAAAAACACTTTATTTTCCTCATACTGTCTGCCTGAATATACCTGTATTCACCCACTGTCTGAGACGCTCCCTTTCAGTGCATTTCCACGGAATTGCAACGGAATTGCGTTGCTAGGCAACAGCTTGGGTCCAAGTTTACTTCCTGTCAGCTGATGTTATTTACATACTGCAACAGGAAATAAACTGGGACACATTTAGAATGTTTACGTTTAAAACCGTGTAATAGTCTAAATATTGTATATTTGTGACATCACAAATGGACAAAAATCCTAACGGCTTGTTTCAAACGCACAATTTCTGAATACGGGCTGTGTGTGTTTCTCCGTATATTGAGCGTTTTGATAGTTTAACAGTATTTTTATAGCACTTAAACCTGCTTTATAATATAAAAGACATGAAAATCAATTTTTTTTACAATATGGGACCTTTAACTATAGTGTAATGGAACTTCTTACTGACTAATATGGGTGTTTCCCATGAGGTATCCACATGTGGGGAGAAATAGAAAAAATCTAAAAGTACAACAGGCATGACGTCACACTTTTAATGTCTTAACGTTTCAGCAAATTCAAACAGATGATAAAACATTTGGTAAGGATTATCAGCTGAGTTTGGTTAAGCTCTTCCTGCTTACCCCGCATGTCCCAAACTGTAACGCGTTCTTGCCTAATTTGATTGCTTCAAAAAGTTACCCGTGTAACAATGCCTCAAAACTTCATACGTCCCCCCCACACTTCCACCCCACAGTAAAACATTATAACAAAGTTACATATTTCATTTACAGCAACAATAAACCTCTTTTTAATAAGCAACCTCTTTCAATAGTTCTTGATTGCCAAATGGGATTTTTTTTTTTTCTCCACCCTTTTGGAAAGGGCTGATTCCCTTTGTGATTAAAAACTCCAATCTCCTCCTTCTTCCTCCATCCATTCCTCTCCAGTCTTTCTTCCTGTGATTAGATCATTCTCTCGTTTCCCTTCAGCATTTCTGTTTCATTCTCCTGCAACAAAAAAAACAGCAAACATTCTCAAGCATGATCATCAACTAAACTGGATTCAAAAAGATTGGAAGAAATATAAAATATCTGCATTAGCTGGGTTTCCACCAAAAGTTCCTGGGACTTTTAGTCCATGGAACTAATTTTCAAGGAACTAAAAGGTTCCTTCAGCCCACTGTTGTCTGCATTTCCACCAGGGTCTAAAGACCTGCAAAGATTAGGCAAATTAGTCTGCTGATATATGAAAAAAATGACATAGAAAAAATAAACGTTGTCATTGCGACGGCGATATAATAATAAATCATCTGTTGAGTGTTTGATGGTTATTCATATGTGCTATAGCATGTAACCGCCGTGAAACAATCAGAAAATAACTTTTCTTTCTGTCATTCACAGCACCGCCGCGCTGGCCCCCCTCTCCAAACGTTACCGCTCGCCCTCATGATCTTTCTCTCTCTTTTTTCTCTTTGTCTTTTTTAAAATGAGTTGGAAACAGCAGAGCCTAACTTTATGTTCAATATATCAAACAAAGAGAAATGCTCTCTCCTCGTCCTAAAATGGTCCTTAATGGATACTAGAGTAGTTCCTTGTTTATGAATTAAGTGGTACATGAGTTGAGGCTGTTGAAGTTGCGGTGCTGTGTGTGTGTGTTTTATCAATCAGCGACGATCATCCCTCCAAACTCCACCTCAACAGTTCCGGTACTTTCAGAAAGTACCACCTACTATATGTCTTTCCAAGTCATCCAGGTCATAGGATGTCTTGTGGTGAGTGCTGGGTCAAAGGCACCTGGTTTTGCTTTAGATTTCTTGAGGACAATTTCTTCACCTTTCATCGAAAAAGCAGTTCTGACTGACTTGTGAGTCCCAGACATTTATCCTCTGTAGGGTAGCTCACACATTGAGAGTGGTTGAGGTCACATATGGGTCGTCAGGCCACATGTCTGTTATTAGTGTTGTTAGTGTCACATGAGAGTGGTTGAGGTCACATATGGGTCGTCAGGCCACATGTCTGTTATAAGTGTTGTTAGTGTCACATGAGAGTCATACAGAGGTTAAGTCCCTTGGACTCCCCATCAGTCAGTCAGTCAGAGCTGAAAGGGCTTTTCTGATGAGAGGATATACATGAATATACAGCTTCTTTGACTCAGCACTTTGAGATAAGCCTGAACATTGACACAAGAGGAAATGAACTATAGTGTTGCCAATTTCCAGAAGATGGTTAAGATAGGTATCTCTCACAGCAGCATAAAATTACTGCAATGTTTTGACAAGGACAACCATTTAAAATCATGGAAACATGATGATTACTCTAATCTTACTCAGCCAGAGGCCAGATATTTACAGATAAAAAAAACATAAGGACACTCCAGCAATACAGCTGGTGTCCACATGCTCCACTGCAACTGTAAAAACATCTCTATATGCACTGTAGAAAATACATGAAACCCCAAACACGGTTGCTCACACCTTATATGAAGATGGCAATTCTCCCAATCCTGGATTATGGCGACTTAATCTACAGATTTGCCTACAAAAATATCTTCAATAAAACTGGACGTCATCTACCATACTGCCATTGGTTTTGTCACCGGTGCCCCTCTAAACGCTCATCCCTGTAACCTGTATTGTCTAGTCGACTGGCCATCACTCCATACCAGGCGTCAGATCAATTGGTATCATCCATCCATTATCCGTAACCGCTTATCCCATTCGGGCTGGAGCCGATCCCAGCTGACATTGGACGAAGGCGGGGTACACCCTGGACAGGTCGCCAGACTATCACAGGGCTGACACATAGAGACAGACAACCATTCACGCTCACATTCACACCTACGGGGCAATTTAGAGTCAACAATAAACCTAACCTGCATGTCTTTGGACTGTGGGAGGAAGCCAGAGAACCCAGAGAAAACCCACGCTAACACGGGGAGTACATTTAAACTCCACACAGAAGGGCCCCAAGCCAGATTTGAACCTGCGACCCTCTGGCTGTGAGGCGACAGTGCTATCCATCAACTGCAGCACCGTACAGCCCTATCCGTTGTTACCAGTTCATTTATAAAACTATCATTGGCAAAAACCCTCCATATCTCCACTCACTACTCAATATCTCCAACAGTAACCGCAATTTACGTTCTAGCAAATTCATCAGTATGGTCGTTCCTAAAGTCCGCACCTCCTTTGGTCGTCACTCATTCCAGTTTGCTGCTCCTAGTGACTGGAACGAGTTACAAAAGACACTAAACCTCCACACCCTCATCCCGTTACCCTCCTTTCATAACTCATTACAAGAGATAATTATAATAATAATTTATAGATAATACTGAATTTGCCTCTCTGGAACACAGCACATGTACTTTATATATCTATTGTTGTATATACTGTATATATATTTTGATGCTTTGATGATAATTTTGTTTGTAATGTTTTATTGCACTAATCGTTGCACTTACGTTCTATGTTCTAACATCTTGTATTGCCTTGCCTTCTGTCACTGCCTCTTGAACCAGGTCGTCATTGTAAATGAGAATTGGTTCTCAATTGACTTATCTGGTTAAATAAAGGTAAAATATAAATAAATAAATAATTAAAGAATACCAGACGTCATGGCCAAGCTTGCCTCCAGAAGCTATCCCTCAACCCGCAGAGCCTCCTGATGAAGCTAACAAGGCTCATACACCTTCCGCTGAGAAAAGCTTAGCTACAAACGAACAACTTACCCACCTCTCAAACTTTCCACCGATGCAAAGGAAGGACAAGTAAAGGGAGAAACTTCCAGTATGGATATGGAAGCTATGAGAAGAGAAATAGAACAACTTAAAGGTCTCATCTTGAATCTGGGGAAAACTGTGCAGGCTCTTGGGGAAAAGGTCGAGATGATTGCTCCCCGGGACCTTGTGGACATCACAATCCTCTCCCTATAGTCAAAGAACTACATGACAAGTTATGGGAGCATAACTATCCTATGAGTCATCGTGACTTTAATCCTTCTTCGCCACCTGCACCTTGGAGATGCTGTACGACCACTGCTGCTGGCCGGCGTGCTAGAACTGAACTGAAATGAACGCTCGATGTTCCTGATCGATTGTTTGATGGATCTTTTGCAGTCATCGGAGAGTTGTCTGTTTGTGTTAAAGTATTGTGTGTAATCAGCTCCCGCTGGCATAGCGGTTAGCGCTGCTCCCAATGCAATTAGCACTGCTCCTGCTAACATTGTTATTAGCATTGCTTCCGCTAGCCTTGTGATACAAAACTCCCATAGAGAAACGTTCGAAGTATTTTGGTTTTTGTCTTTCTTTTGTAAATTACTAATGGCGTTATTTGCAGTTGTATGAGCTTAAATTAAATTAAATGACAGTCTTTGATTGTGTGTGTGTGTGTGTGTGTGTGCGTGTGTGTGTGTGTGTGTGTGTGTGTTTACCTGTTAGAGTGGTTCAGGGTAGGCCTGTCTTGGGTCGTAGGTCATGTCAGGGATGTAGGGCTCGTGGAGGTCAGCGTCTAGCGGCATGCTGTCCAGAGGCAGATCAGCGTAGCCATAGGGAGGGTAAGAGGCGTCTAACTCTGAGACACAGACACAGAGGAACAGAGAAGAAAAGTAGAGCAGGCTGTTGCACCAGGTATATTATGTCTATTCTATCCCCGCCTCCAAGTCCAAAGGTGCATCTCAATTCTCTTATTTGTCGTTTCCTCGCTCCTCGATCCTCGCTTGAACCGGAAATTGTTCTGGTGCGCCATCTTGAAGACCGTCCCAAAGCTCTTATTTCTGCACGGAGGAATGAGGATCGAGGAGGAAACTCTTAGGAGCGATGAGCGAGGATACACGAGAGCAGCCTTCACGGAAGTCTTTTACCGACCGACACGCACCCTTATTGGATATCAGTTACTGATTGGACGCTGCTGCCGACCGGACTGATCTGATAACTTTACCTCTCAACATCACTGAAGTTTCATACCAGAGTGAAGACAGATCACAGATTAAACGTTTCATGGTTTAGTTGTTTTCTGATTCACCATCTAGTTAAAATCTGTGTTTACTGTAGGTGTGAACAGCAGCAGAAGTATCTCTCCTTCACACACCGCGAGTGAAGCAGCCTGTCACTGAAAAGGCTTTATAAAAGCTGACGAACGGACCTAGAACATCTTTCTGCATTTATTAGAAATATTTTTCCTTTCATGATCTGTTATTTCCCCCGTTAACTTTTATCAAGGATTCAGTTAAAGTCAGAGAGAGTAGTACAGTCTGTCTGTCAGCAACAAACACATTTTACATAATTTATCCTCATTTCCTTTCAGTCACATGTGAGGCTGATAATTCCTGAGCGTCGGGTTTGATATGAGTTACATCATTTAAATTTTCCCTGAAACATTCAGTCTAATAAATAATGTCCAGTGTTCAAAAGACACAACGATACTATTCTATTCTGGGTTATTAAATAATGAATTCACAATCAGAATATCAATAAATACAGTCGCAAATAATGAATAAGTAATAAAAAGATATTGTGCCAGTAGAGATGGTTCCTGGCCCCCTAGGCTGTTATTCATGTGCAGCTGTTAAACAGGTAACAGGCTACAGAGAGAAAACACTGCTGCTCTGCCACTGATAATAACTGTGTGTCTTTATTAGTATAAGTACAGTTCAGACATAAACTCCATCGGAAGTCTCTACAGCTGTTAAAGCCGACTGACAGCTGATCCAGCTGTGATCAGCTGCTGCTGTCATCAGAAACGGACGTCGCTTCACGTGACGCTTCAGAAGAAAAGACGTCTCATGTCTCTAAAAAACATAGTTCCCCGTTTCCTCTGTCCTCGTATTGTTTCCTGGTGGAAGGGACTAAGTTGCAAGAAAAAGACGCAAGTGAGGGAAACGTGGATGCAATTAAGAGAATTGGGATGTACCCCAAGTCTCAAAAGTCGACTTTATGAGCGAGCTAGTGTTGAGGATTTGCGAGAGCGTAAGGAGGGCCGAGCTCGCGCTCGTCATAGCCCTGTGCTCGTGGGACCGCATTTGTGCATGTGGAGCAGAAATGCACCCCCATGAGGATGGTTTTCCGCTTGTAAGGATGGTTTTCCGCTTGCGGTTACTGTTCTGATTGCTCGTATCATGTGCACTCGCCTGGTTTTCATGTGTGCAGGTTTTAGAGATTAAGGTGCCCTATCATTTACTATTACTACTATAATTTCTAGTTTCAGAACGATGCTGTTGTCATTTTCACGCCCAGCGCCCACGTTGTGAAAGTAACAAATGTATTTGCGCCCACCTGGACCATCCCGACCGACATTACTGTTTTTAAGGCCGTAGCTGGCTCAGAGGGAAGATCATATGAAACTATAAAACCTAAGGAATCCATTCGTATGCTATAGATTGTCGGGAAGGAGGCTAAATTATGCTCCAAAGTTAGGCTAAATTTTGGTGAGGGAAAACTGGCATGGGTTCTATGGGTACCCACGAGTCTCCCCTGTACGAACATGCCCACTTTATGATAATCACAAGCAGTTTTACATGCAGTACAATTGTGTCTATTTTCGCCTAATTTTAAAATGGTGTGTTTGAATATTTCTGCATACTGGGGTCCCTAAACTGTCTCGGATTTAAATACATTTAGGTATCACTGTAAAGCTGAGACTCTTGTGGATCCAATGATCCCAATTGTATTCATGTGTGACGATGTTAGTCCCCATAGTAGCCATTTCATTTTAATAAGATGAAACTTGACCTCACTGTATAAAGTGACCTGTGGTGACCTCTAGGATAATCACAGCCTCATGAAACTTCACAGCCACAAACTATAGACCTAGAGCATTCAGAGGATGGATGGCTTTCCTAGCTAGATTGACAATAGGGGGGTTTCTGAGCAGTTTACACAACATAAGTGCTCGCCATTCAATCGCCAAAAAATGCAATTCTTGCAGAATTCTCCAAAATGTCACAAATTTTTCATGCCAAATCACAGCATGGCTTTTTCTAAGGTGTTCCTCAAGGTCTTGGTGTCTTAATGTGGTATTTTGGAGGGATTATTCATTATTATTACACGGCTGTGTTGAATACTCGATTCTGATTGGTCAATCACGGCGTTCTGGGGTCTGTAATTTCTCTATAACAGACCGTTGCTATGGCCGCAGCTCTGATGTCGGATTCTGGCGTACCGTTTTTGTGTCAAAATATTGATTCCTTCAGTAAGTGGCCGTGTAATAAGCGGGATAACGTACAGCGAGCCGGTCATTGTTGTGAAAGAATCCTCTTCAGGGCGATGAGAGGCCGCTTCGCGTCGGGTTGCAGCATCGCCCTGTCGGGGATTCTTTCACAACAATGACTGGCTCGCTGTACATTATCCCTTACTTAAAGGTCCCATATCGTGCTCATTTTCAGGATCATACTTGTATTTTGTGTTTCTACTAGAACATGTTTCCATGCTGTAATGTTAAAAAAAACACTTTATTTTCCTCATACTGTCTGCCTGAATTTGCCTATATTTACCCTCTGTCTTAAACGCTCTGTTTTAGTGCATTTCGACGGAATGGCAACACATCACAAATGGACAGAAATCCAGACAGCTTGTTTCAAATGCAGAGTTTCTGAATATGGGCTGTGTGTACTTCCCTGTGGATTGAGCATTTCGATACTTTCACAGTATTTATATAAGACTTAAACCTGCTTTATAATAAAAAAACATGAAAATCTCACTTTTTTATAATATGGGACCTATAATTCTCAAGTGGTAATTTTTTTTAAATTTAGCACCAAATCTGTGTAACAAATGGTATTAAACCCCAAAATTGCTGCAATAACTCATGAGACATAATAGAGCATGGGAATAATTTAATTGGTGGAGCATTATGCTCCTGCCATACCTCCCAGGAGAGTAAAGAGTGGAGTTCCAGTGGACGCTGGTGACAACACTGTCAATGTTTTCATTATGACATGACAGCTTCAATGGGAGAAATGGTGACATGAAATAAACATGTTTTCTGATGTTGATTTCTCTCTTTGTCAGTTAGACAGCTAACATCCATCCCTTCCGCTTCCATTCCATAACACCCTTCATCCTTCTGTCTTTGCTCCAGATGATATCACACACACATGCACGTACACGCATGCACGAGCACACGCACACACAGACACACACACATTATGGTGCATAAGCTTTATGGCCCAAGTATATTCTGTCCACAGCAGGGAGCCTACCTGCATGATTGACTCATGACGTGTTGTGTGTGTGTGTGTGTGTGTGTGTGTGTGTGTGTGTGTGTGTGTGTGTGTGTGTGTGTGTGTGTGTGTGTGTGTGTGCGTGCGTGTGTGCGTGTGTGAACAGTTCCTGGCCCTGCTGTTGAGGATGTATATGACAGGAATACTAATATGATCTCTCCGTATGTGTGCAGGCTGGGTGTCGTGCACGTCGATGTCCAGCTTTATTTCAACAGAGTGTTATTTTGTTTGTTGTGTCTTTCGTGTTCGCTGCCGTGTTGACAACTCAGCGTCCCCCCCTGGGACTTCTGTCTAATGAGCCAGCGTGGTTTGTCTGAGGCTTTCTCCACCTACTGTGAAGTTTTGAGAAGTGTGAGGAAAGGAAGATGC
>CAKAKR010057436.1:66352-76866 GCA_916700685.1 Adelosebastes latens
AAAGTGAAGTGTTCTAATGCAACTGGAATATTTTTAGGCAATAAGAGAAAATCAGGTCGCATGTGTGTGTGTGTGTGTGTGTATGTGTGTGTGTGCGTGTGTGTGTCCAGAGACTGGGTGGAGGAGTCATCCAAGAAAAAATGTCTAGTGCCTGATTTAGCTGCAAGAACAATTTCACTCTGTACTCAGCTGACACTCTGGAAAAGATACACATCAGGGGGTATGGGGCATGTGTTTGTACCCAGGACAGGACTTGCTATTGGTGAAAACATAGGACATAGGAAGAGCGCCGGTCGTTGATGGCAATTTTCGTAGTGGCCAAACGGTGCTACTACAACTTCCGTGTCCGTCACGTGATGCCATCGGGCCCAAACAGACTTTTTCATGTAGACTTACATTGGGAAAGAGACGTCTGTAACTCAGCGGATACTTTTTTTTGGAGGTGAATCAACTTCCCAGTACGACCTAAAAGTTGTAAAATGCACTAATAGCCGAATCCAAGAGTTATTTCCCTTCCTCCGTTCATGTGAATCAGACCCAGACCGAGGCTGGAGCGAGGGCTGGGAGGCGGAGTTAGCAAGCCGTGACGACAGCGTGACGGCTGTGACCCCGTTGACAGAGCCATGTGACCGAGCGGACGCTACTGCGCCTGCTCCATGGGCCCAATGGATGCGGAAGATCGCCGGAAGATCCGAGGTACTTTTCCTCTCGGAAGTCGAACCATTTTGGCATTGTGCGCCACTGAGCAGCTTTCATAGGAATAAACCTCCGCCTCCAACGCTGTATCCAGTTCTCTTAATACATCCATGGTGTGCATGCCCCTAATATAGGCCAATAGCTACAGTACATGTTGCAAAATGACTTTTGCTCTACCACGAAAGATTCATCACTTGACATGATCACTCGACTATAAAATATGCAGGTTGTGTAACAAACTGCCAACCATTTGTTTTGAAGGGAATGCAATGGAACGGAGGAGGGAGAATGTGGCATCTAATGGCTGAATGTTATCAATATTATCAATTAATATTGAAGCATATCTGTTGCGTCAGATGTGTGTGGAATGGACAGCTGAAAAATGCGACAGAAACATGCATTCAATTATTATAATACAAATGTAATTATAGCAGTTTTGTCAAGGGAGGGAAGGGAGAGAGGGAGCAGCGATGGTCGAGCGAGCTATAGAGTGACTGGACAGAGAGAGAGCGTCGTCAGTGAGAACAAAGCAGCAAATCAGAGAAATAAAACGGTATTTTCTGATTGATTTGACCACCTGAACGGGGCTGCGCACCCTGAGCGCTGTTATTGGCTGGGGGGGTTACACCCCCACGTGGAGCCTAAAGGCTGTTGGCTGAAGGCCAGCAGCGTCCTGAGTAAAGCAACATCAGAAGAAAAGGGAAAATAAAAGGCAGAGGGCTGCAGGTTCTCTGCAGAAACAGACTCCGCCAAACACTTGGAGATTGGAGTAAATATGATTTAAAAAAGTTATTTTTTTAAACTTATATCGTGACAGTAGTGCATGAAACAGGTAACCTGAAAAAAATCATGTGTCTCTGTGTCATCAGGTGTCCTCCTCTGTGCTCCTAACGGCATCTGCAAGATTTCACAGACCGGAGGAAAACAAGCTGTCAGAGCTGATCTGAGGTCCGTTGTCCATCTGCCGTCTATGAGAGCCGGCTGTCAATCACTCGCGAACTCCGACCAAACGGTCAAACTAGGCAGCGCTGATCAAATATGAATCAATATTATGTTACGTTAATGCCTATTTCTCTCTCCTCAAATGTTTTCAGAATCATCTTGTAGTGTACGGTTTAACTGTAAAATGAGAACGTTTGTGACGCGGCAGCCATTGTGAAATCTGTTTGAAGGAACGCCAAGTTCCGATCACATGACCGGAGCACATCAAATAGGAACGCTCTTTATCTCTCTGAACTGACCTGTGATTGGTGGGCCACCCGCTGTACTTCTGAGCCAAATCCGTAATTGGAATGTCCATTCTACTCCTATTCTGTTTCTATGGTTGGCACACTAGAAATAGCTATATTGTCAGTGTGTTGGTCATTACCTCCAACACTTGTTTTGTACATTAATGAACCTCTAGGGGCTGCTTGCAGGGCTATAGACCGTATGTTTTGTTTATCATACTTAGGTTGAAACCCAGCTACTGTCAGTGCTCTCTCTCTCTCTCTCTCTCTCTCCCTCTCTCTCTCTCTCTCTCTCTCTCTCTCTCTCTCGCTTTCTGTGTTGCTCGGTCTCAGTATCTCTTCCTCACTGTGAAACAAAACAACCAGCTTTGTTTCTGGAGCTCCCAGTGTCTCTCTCTCTCTCTCTCTCTCTCACTCTCTCTATCTGTCTGTCTGTCTCTCTAGGGACACAGCGCCAGCGGGTGTTGTCACAGCTGAAGTGTTTTGGAAGTGAAGCATGATGGGAGATGTGTGTCATAGTGTGTGCCTTCGCTTGTCTATGAGTGCTGTTCTGGGTGTTCTTTCTATAGTTGTGTGTATTATTGTGTCAGTGCAGCAGCGTTGAAGCACTGTCTCCTGTATCATCGCCTCCCTTCAGACAAGATGACACTTAAAACACCATCAATGCTATTAACTATCATCCTTTCCCCTTCCCTTTAATTAAATTTCCTTTCCATACAGTACTGTATATCCCGCTGAGGCTGATTCAGTTACCCTTTCCATTGCATGGCAATAGTATATCAAACAAACTACTGCCTCCCATCACCTTTACTACAGGCCAGTAGTGCGGCTGCCCCAGCAACTTGACGACAGCCGGGACACCGTAGTGCAGCCGCACGGCATTCTGGGCCAGCTCGGCGTCCTGGTGGCGAGAGGTGAGGTGACGCAGGGCGCAGACTGCCGGTTCAGCAACATCCTCCTTTTCCCCGGCACGAAGCACCGCGTGGATCAACGCCTCCACACCGCCATACTGCGTCACCAGAGTCTGAGGGGATAACAGGTGGAAGAAAAGAGAATAGAATTGCTCATCTGCAATGCAGGTGTGCCGAGAAAAGTCATTTATGGCATGAAAGCCACTGAGTACAACATGGAGTAGAGAGAAAACGATAAATAAATGGCATTTGTATATATATAACAAATATAAGTGTGTGTGCGTGTGCGTCCATGCCTGAAAGCAATGTAAATATGAATAAGATGAGTTGCTCTTGTAAATTGATTTTCCTCAGGAGTGCAGAGTGCAGATTGTTGAGCGTATGCAGAAACTGAATTCTTTCATTAACTAAATACTGTAGCAGAAACAGTAGAGAGCCGCAATGTTGACCTGCTGTCAATAAATGAGTTACCGGTCCATTCATATGACTTAATGTTTGAAAAAAAGGTAGTATAAACACGAAGAGCTATATCAATAGGCTACATTTATTATTACCTCCGCCAAGGCCAAGGGCCTTGAAGGTGGCATTGGTTTGTCTGTCTGTCTGTCTGTCTGTTTGTCTGTTAGCAGGATTACTCCAAAGGTTTGTGATGGATTTGAATGAAATCTTTTGGAGGGGTGGGGTGTGACATGATCATGATCCGGATTCAGGAATTTTTTTAAGGATTCCGATCAGCCTGAGCATTAAATGTCCCATATCGTGATCCTTTTCAGGTTCATACTTGTATTTTATGTTTCTACTTAAACATGTTTACATGCTGTAATGTTAAAAAAAAACTTTATTTATTTTTATTTTTACCCTCTGTCTGAAACGCTCCATGTTAGTGCATTTCGATGGAATTGCGATGGAATTGCATTGCTAGGCAACAGCTTGGGTCCATGTGTACTTCCTGATGACATTCACATCCACTGCAACCAGGAATAAACTGGGACACATTTAGAATGTTTACGTTTAAATCTGTTAAAAGGGTCTAAATATTGTATATTTGTGACATCACAAATGGACAGAAATCCTGACAGCTTGTTTCGAATGCAGAGTTTCTGAATACGGGCTGTGTGTCTTTCCCTGTGGATTGAGCGTTTCGATACTTTCACAGTATTTATATAGGACTGAAGCCTGCTTTATAATAAAAAGACGTGAAAATCTCACTTTTTTATAATATGGGACCTTTAAGACCACAGGGTATCACACGTGCGTAGTGTAGCTGATGACGCGTTGATGACGCGTTGATGACGCGTTGATGACGTGTGACCACGCCTTCTTCCTTCTGAGAGCAGAGAGATACGTGTGTGGATGTGTGGCGAGACTCCGAGATGCGGCGGCAGCTGCTGTCCGTCCGCGGTGAGAAAGAAAAAAAGCGGTAGATGACGGGATGAGAGACAACGTAGTGTAACGTTATACAGACACAACAAGGCTGCTGAATGAGAGAGTCATCCGCCGACACGTTACACAGAAACACACCGTGTTAATAATAAGCCGACCACCTCGCGGTACCGCCAGCTGTGAGCTGTGATCTGTTTTTAAAGTCACGCACCTTGGCGGAGGTCTGCGCTCTCCAAGTGCCATTCTAGTTAGTATTAATTCATCATTATTAGTTTGTTTTCCTTGGTCCAGACCAAATGAATGACCTGCAGTTGTGAAAGAGATCTAAACCATACTGGAGGTCACAAAAGTAGTGGTGGGTGGAAGTGAGTGACCTTGACATAGTATCTCATACTGATGACTGTACTTTAGGTAATACATTATGATTTAAACTGACTCAGAATAATGAGACTATACATATCTCATTCTCAGCCTTCCCAGAATAGTTGGGGCTGTTATGGCAGCAGATTAATACCCTTAGTTTTTGAATCACATGGTCAACTATCACATACAACAGAAATGTTCCATTTCATAATGGTTACCTTGTTGCGTGAGTTATTACAGGTGAGGTTGGACAGGATGCCAGTTGCGCATGTCAACATGTTGACATCATCTGAGCCTAGCTGGGTGACCAATATCTGCAGCAGACCGTCTAGTCCATCCTACGGAAAGAGACCAGTGGAGACAGACAGACAGAGAGAGAACAAATAAACAAATCATAGCAATGACAGCTTGGCTTTAAAGCACAGCCACAGCAGGGTTAAGCTTCGGTTATACTTTCCGCAAGGACGGTTGCACAGACATGAGCTGACGTGGAATTGTGATGAGGAAAATGTTTGAATCTTGTTTAGGCCGTGCGGGTTTGTCCTCGAGGCAAATCAACATTCTCAAAGTTCTCCATTTTCGCTTCCCATCTGCGTCCGCGTAGTTAGTTAGTACATTTGGATGTGCAAATTGTGTAAAGTCACATCCACAAAAATACATTGCGATTTGCAAACACACATTTCTTTCTCTGTTAAGACGCATTTTAATTCCACATAAAAATGTTATAGGTTTACATGTAAAGAGATATATATACGCATTTGTGCATCCATCTGTACAAGTGGAATGATATTTGCACATTTGTGGATCACTTCCTGTGGGTTTGTGTGCCACGTGACATTTGTGGATCATAGTACATATTTGTGGATTGTCTTCTGTGGATTACAACTACTAAAGTCCAATAAAAACTTCCATACAGGACGACCTGTACATCAACTTCGGCGGGACGTTCCACTGCATGTGCCTGTCTCCTAAAAAATTACATTCCCATACAACTAAACTGCATCCTCAATTACATTTGGAAGGAAATGTATTTTGGCTCGGATTACGTTCGTCTTTGACATATCATTTGTTAGTCTGCAGACGGCCACAGCTAGTGACGTAGTACAACGAGCGACAAGCAGAGCAGGTGACGTAGTATATCGAGCAACGGATAATAAATGTTACATGGAATAATGAAGTTATTAAAAGTTACTTGGTATAATAATGAGTATAAGAAGTGAGAAAGTCCACTACGGGAGGGCGAGAGGGGTGGTGGATGGGTCAAACAAACACAGGACTTTTCCCCAGAAGACGTTGTTTGTGTCCCATGTGACATGTAGTCATTTTAAGCCAAACCATGATGTTTTTTTACTAAACCTAACCCAGTAGTTTTGTTGCCTAAACTTAACTAAGTAGGTTTTTTTTGTTTCAATTGACGATGTTAACCATGTGTTTAAATTTGTCCAAAACTGCGACTGTAATCCGGGAGAAAATATGTTTCCCTCAAATAGTAATTGAGAATGCGGTTGAGTTGTATGGGATTATAATTTTGTAGGGTTGCGGGGCAGCAGGGCCCGCCTGCGGCTGCAGGATCTGGAGCTCACCACCCGCCTACTGGGTGCCAATACCGACAACACGCTGCTGGAGGCCCAGGCCGTATTACCGGGCCCGCTGGAGGGAAAGAAGCCTGGGAAAACCAGAACAAGGACTGAGCGGGGCAGACGGTCAGACCCTGCTGCAGTAAAATGAGACGTTTTCTAAAGTCAGTCTGGCAGCTGCGGATCTTTACGACACAAGGCGGTGGTGTTCATGGAAAAACTACCGCTTTTGTCCACAGGAGCCACCAAAATCGACACAAAATGAAAGTTCCTTGTAGTACAAGTAAAAAAAAACAGCTTTTCATAATGTGAACTTTTAAGAAAGGAGGCATTTGTTCGGAAACTACAATGTTTTGGATCTCCATTAATGGCGTCACCGGGCTAAATGTCATCTTGTGTTTTTGGTAGGCATCCAACAATGCAATAAATGTGGATCTTCATTTTCTCTCACGATTTTAAGGGCCCCATCCACAGTAAGAGGATGACAGAATGAAGCAGATTGAATGAGACGGGCACCAGACCAGCTCCTTCCCTGCTGACCAGCTCACCAGAGCTGGCTGCCTGTCCTGCGCTCTCTCTCTCTGCTCTGTACTGTCAAACCAGCCAGCTGCTCGATTCTCTCCTGAATCAGAAGGCAGGTGAAAAATCTGGACAGACTGCAAGAGTGCAGTGCAATCAATTCTAAACTTTTTTTCCCTTCATGACAGAAATACTGCAATATCATAGATGCATGACTAGCATTTGGTTGAACAGCCTCACTACTTAAAGATAGGGTCGACGATGTTGGAAAGCTAGCATAATTTGAAAGTAGCATCGCCTCAGGAGCTCCGTCTAGCTCCGAAACAAAAGCAGAACCCATGACAGTCGGATGGGTTGACCTGTGCCAGCTACAGTGCCTCAAGAAGTGAATCAGTCCTGCCCAATAAAAAATGAGCAGGGGTGAACTTCGCTTTGTGCTACTTTGTGCCGCTTTACGAGTATCTGAATGAAGGTTCTGTCTGTGCCCATGCAGAGATCACAGGTTGTACCCTACTCCCCTAGCACTGGAATCCCTACTTGTGGTACTACTATTATTAGTGGTAGCAGCATTATTAGTATCCAGTAGTAGTAGTAGTAGTAGTGGGTGAATCTGTACGTACCTGTTTGGTTGCAGCATCTGACAGATTGCGGAGCGTCCACAGACAGTTCTGGATCAGACGCTGACTGGAACCTGTAAGATGTTGGCCCAAAGCCTGCATACCACCTGGACACAGACGTATACAGACATCTACACTGAATGCTCTACAGTCATGTTCAGTGATGTCAACACATTCTCACTCCCAACTCAACAAATACCGACGCTTGGTCAGCGCCCCTACGTTTAAAACTATGACTCTCTAGGTACCCCTCTAGCGTCAGTTTTGGACATGTCAGGGACGGCGTGTCAGTTCCCGCTCGTTACACGCATACAGTCTCTTTTCAATATAAACTTTCAACGTAGGTTTACTTGCGCATCAAGTATTGTTACATAAAATAATTATATCTATTTACGTAACTGGTGTTAATAACAGCGGTCTCCTCGGTGAAAGACTGTGTTGGTTTAACTCAGGGGTCAGCAACCTTTACTATCAAAAGAGCCATTTTAGGCAAAAAAAATCTGTCTGGAGCCGCAAAACATTTGAGCATTGTGATGAAGGTAACACAGTTTATGGTCTAAGTATCTAGTATATAAGTCTAATGCAGTGAGGGCCAAAGTGCAAATGTACTACGGAGTATTAGGGCCTCATTGAGGAAAAAAAATAAATCTGAGATTTCCAGAATAAAGTCATAATATGACGAGAATAAAGTCTTAACTTAACGAGAAAAAAAGTCGCAATATTACGAGAATAAAGTCATAACTTTGCGAGAAAAAAATAAAATAAAATTAATACTTAATAATATTAGGACTTTATTCTCATAACACTACGACTTTATTATCATAGTACTAAAACTTTTTTTCTCGTAAACCTATGACGTTATTCTCATAATATTATGACCTTATTCCCGAAATCTCAGATTTATTTTTTTTCCTCAATGAGGCCCTAATACTCCGTCATACCGTCGTACCATAGACCTACAACAATGACAAATAAAAATGAAAATGTAAACAAAAAACATTTATTCATTTCTATTTTTAAAAATCCACAGGGAGCCACTGGAGAGGGGCTAAAGAGGCGCATGTGGCTCCAGAGCCGCAGGTTGCTGACCCCTGGTTTAATCCATCCATCCTCTCCGACTCCCACCCTCCCTACGTGGACTTTCTCGCTCTTTATGGTGAAAGCCTGGTGCATCTCATACAGACGCTAAAGGGTGGCTCCCGTGCGTCGGTATCAGACACCAAAGGTATTAAACGAGTTGGGAGTGATAGGGCCGTGATGTAGACATACCAGCCTCTACTATCGCTGGCTTGTTGCTGGGACAGACGGACAGCACTTTGAGTACACGACTGGTGGTCCACAGCAGCTTCTCATAGTTGTAGTTCCTGGTGATGAACACCAGACCGTCTGGGCCCCCATTGGCTAGGATGATCAGCTGACAAGAAACAGGAAGTAGAAGGTGCAATTCTGTAACAAATAAGTGGACACAACAAAGATCTCCTTCCCAATGTCAAGGTCCTCCCCTCACCTTGCTCTCCTGGTTGCCGTAGGACAGGAGCTGCAGGCAGTCCGTGGTGATGGCCAGGAACTTGGGGTTACTCTTTTTCAGTAAGGGAACCATCCTCTGCAGGCCATCAGCAAGACGCACCGCCATCTTGGCCCCCTCTTGGTGCAGCAGCAGGTTGTGGAGGGTGGTGATGGCATAAAATAAGACTGATTCTACTGGTGAACTGCATGAGGAAACACAGGAAGACAGAGTAAAAATACATATAGAGAGATTTCATAAAATGAACTAATTTCAAGGGGCATAAAGTAATCTATGACCTTTACTGACCTCTATCAGCCACCAATATCTCCTTCTACACAAGGTTGTAGGACATGGGGTGAAAAAGCAACTGTGTGTGTGTGTGTGTGTTCTCTATTAAAAAACTTCACCTTATGAAGCAGCAGTAGGTGGGTCTTCAGTTACGATTATTTTGTCAGACTGCTATTCACAAGACCACAAATTAACTTTCAAGGTGAACAAAGTATAGTTTTTGTTGTCTAAAGTGCAACACACATCAGCAGCATCACAGGTAGGTGTTCTGGAAGTAAAGAAGTAATGACAAAACCCATTTAATCCCACATTTTTTCCCAGACATGAAAATATCCAAATCATGTGTCAATAAGTAATTTGAAATAATCAATCATTATTTTTTTACATTTTTATGGAAAAGTAGGTAAAAGAAAGTGTGTTTAATGATCGGTCACAGTAATATTTTGTAGACATTTATCGACTGAATTAACATATTTCTCCTATGCAGTCATCCACATTCATATATATCCCAACCCAGTTAACAGGAGGAGGTTACAGAGGGTGACTGGCAAAGAACAAAACCAAACCTCCTGAAAAAATAACAGCAAGAGCGGTAGAGTGTGTATTAACAGGAAGAGGTGAAGAGGGACAGAGAGAGAAAAGAGCTATTTGTGAAGCTCTTTTAGTTTGGATTTTTTTTTTTTTAAATTCAATTTTCTCTAATTTTTTGTATGAATTAAGCTCCCGAATCAATTATGAGTGTGAATTATCCTCCTCTGTTAAGCCTCAGTGTAAGGGATTAACTCTGCAGTCCTGCCTGTGAGCTGGAATGGTCCGAATTTGGTGCTAAAATTGAAGGCTAGCCAAATTGGAGGTGGAAAGCTTTCAATAACTCACCTCCTGGCAATGTGAACAACATTAAATGTTGCCCCACTTTGAGCCTCTGCTAAACTTTGGTCACATTAAGTTCCACAGTGTAGTTTGCAGAGAGGGTGTCATTCATCTGTCTTTTTACAGCATGACGATAAAATGTTGATATTTGCAAGTGTCTTATTCTTTTCTTCCTTTGTTACAGTGGCTTTAATAAATACTTCGACAACAATGCATCAAATGAAAATGTGAAAACGATGTGTCACTCGTAGTGATGAACCTACAAAATTATCACCTGAATCTGCAGCTCCTCTCGGCTTTATGGAGCTTTATTTCATTTATTTATTTATTAGTTTATTTGACAGGGACAATAGCCCTGTCACAATAGCTAATTTGCAGACCTTGTCCCTGGTTAGGCTTTCAAGAAAAATAAAATAAATAAAAAAATACAGAATAGCACATCATAAATAAAATCACATAGTACAACATCATATTTTCGGCCACAACAGGCAGCTGTTTTTAGCGAAAAAGCCCTAAAAACACACTGTACACTACCCAATCAGAACCAGTGGAGC
>CAKAKR010057437.1:0-27868 GCA_916700685.1 Adelosebastes latens
ATATTGAATAAAAGATCAAGTGTGTTCTTACTCAGATGTTAGTCTCACCTCGTCCTCCCACGCACTGTACATGCACTGTACAATACCGTATCCAGCAGCAGTTTGGAACTTCATTTTCCTCTGGTTCTCCTCCCTCCAGCAGGAGAACGGGCAGCCGGTTAAAACCGTCACCGTGGGAAACGTCAACACGCCCGTCATGTGTCTGGGCCAGTCGGCTCATTCGCTGGACAGCAGGTCCGTGTGGGCCGGCTGCGGGACCAAGATCCTCTCCTTCACCGCCGACTACGACGTCTGCAGGAGCATCGACACGAGACCAAACCTCATCTTCCAGTGAGTCCCTGTCATGTAGGAGAATGAGAAGCAGCGTCATGTTGAGGAGTTTAGGATGAGAAGGTTCAAATCAGCTCAAACTGTTGATGTGTGTTGAGCTGGACGGGACTGAAGAATCAGCATTTGTACTTCTCAAAACAGTTTCCTGCATAAAAAGATTATAAATGGTATTCGCACAAAATTAAATTTTGCAGTTTGGAGGAAAGATTAAAAAAAATATAAATCTGGGTTTTCTTAACAATTATTTCTGCATGTTTGACAAGATGAGAAAGTAGTAAAGGAGCAGTGTGTAACAATTAGGGGGATCTATTAGCAGAAATGGAATATAATATTAGTAAGTGTGGTTTTTATTAATGTTTAATCACCTGAAAATAAGAATCGTTGTGTTTTCGTTACCTTAGAATGAGACGTTTATATCTACATACGGAGCAACTTCACCGCTAGATGCTGCCAGATCCTACACACGGCACCTTTTAAAGAAATATGAAAAGAATTAGGATTAGATTAGAGCAAAAACTGAGTTTGAAGTTAAAATCATGTTATTATGTTTTTCAGGCAGCATCGGTCGTTGGGAGGTGAAGCGTGCGTGTCTCGAATGGTTGTGGATAAATATGTTTACCTGAGCAAAGCCGGGACGCCGACCGTGGAGGTCTGGGATAAGAGGAGCGATCGGATGGTGGACTGCATCGACTGTGCTCAGATCATCAGGTACGCACACACACAAATATATGTATTTATTATATATGTTATCAGGACTCAGTGCTGTATTTTATTGTGTTTTCTTGAAAACCAAACAGGCATCATATCATCACAACACACAGGAAGTGATGTGTGTTGCTATCTGAAACAGTTGTTTCCCACCCTGAATAAACAAAAGATTAAAGTAGTTAACATTATATAATAGTTAAATAGCCACTGTGGCTGAATAGAGACTATAGAGAATGAGCACCATGTGGAGAAATGTGAATATCCTCCTTTTTATTTTTATTTAATTTGCACACACATAAGACTGCATAAAATCCAGATAATGAGAAAATAAGAAATGTGTCAGAAGAGGTCAAGAAGTCACCAGCTTATACAACGGACCTCCCCTCAATTTAAGGAGAAAGACAAACAATAACAAGAAAGGAAATACAAAAAAAAAAACTCAACATCAACAGAAATTCAAAGGTGAAAGTGACTATTTGACTAATAAATGATCATTTGATAGTGCAGAAACAACACCAACACATCAGTGAGCATTTAACAAGAAAAATCTCTCTAAAGCCAAAAAGGATCTTGGTACTTAACAACATATTTTTGCGCCCTGGATAGACAATAACAGTCTGTTTACATGTATTCTTGTTTGATATTGTACATTGACATTTAAGAGATGTTCAGGTGTTTGTATGACAGCAGCTGTATCTCCTCCTCTCCCTGCAGACATGACTCCAGCTGCAGAGGCAGGCGGAGCAGCTTGGTGGAGCGCTGCAGAGGCAGGCGGAGCAGCGAGGTGGAGCCGCCCACCGAGGCGGCCCCCTCCTGGGCCAGAGTGAAGGCCCTGCTGGTGCAGAGCGCTGTGACTCTCTGGATCGGCACTAGAGGGGGCCACCTGCTGCTGCTGGAGCTCTCCAAACACCAACCGCTGCAGGTCATCGGCCCCTGCTGCGACTCCATCCGCTGCATCACCTCTGCACTCATAGGTGGGTGCTCCGCTTTGATAGATTCATTTCATTATTTAATGCAGTTAGTATTATTTTTATGTGATGGGAACACAAATTTTGTCATGGTGTCTTTGTGAGGACACAATCTAGTCGTGAGAACACAAACTAGCGTACATTTATTGTGACAGAAACCACATACTAAATGATCTCATTGCACTGTGGAGCACCACGTTGCCTAAATTTGCATATCAATAAGGATACAAATATTTTGTTTACAGCTCCCTCCTCAGGTAAGGCGTCCACGGACATGTTATATAATATATGTTAATATTGAGGGATTTTGCTAACTAATACAATCCTTACCCTTATGATTGACCTAATTAGCATAAGTGTTAATGTTTTATATGAGATTAAGAAACTTCAGACTTAAGGGTAAAAGATTATTCATGCACACACTCATTCGTCATTTAATTTGCATTTTGTTCCACAGCTTCAAGATGAACTTTGTGTCTTATTTTTATTTTCTACTGGGTTTATAAAGAAGCATTTAACCCTTAAATGTCCTCACTAGGAAAAAAACAATGGAAACATTTTCTCTTTGTATTTTTTTATGTCCTCGGGGCAAGTACTAGTATTATTTTCATGTATTTATTCTAGATATTTACCATATTTACAGCAGGCTGCTTTGAAAACATCTCAGAAATGGTGAAAATCATACAGATATAATTTTTTCTCATCAAATATATAATAGAATAACATTAAATATATTAACAAATGAAAACAGTGAATGTTCATGAGATTTTTTATTTCCTAAAAATTGTAAATGTATTATGAAAGTTTTTTTTTTATTTAGTAGTAAATAGTACATTTTAATTACATCATCTACCTTTACCATAAAAGGACAACTGAACCGTTTGGTAGAGCACGTTTTTAGAAAATTATTTGACCCTTATTATACTTTTATTTATATCAAGTTACATAATTCTGTTCAGTAAGACCTCTAAGTCTACGATATGTCGAAATAATGTGACTACCTTTGAAAATTAGACCAAACAGAGTCCTCATGTCTGGAGTAGTTTTTTGTTGCTAACTTCCTGTAAGGAGGCGGACTGAAAAGGCATGCTACTTAAAGACACAGCGACATTTAGTGGATTTTTTTAGTATAACATACGTAAACCGACTGGTAGAGATGGCTCAATCAGGTCGAGTTCAACACATTTTTCAATAAGATATAGATAGTAACTCAAAATGTGCTCTACCAAACGGTCAAGCAGAACATTAAAGTATTTGAGTCCAGAGTGAATTAAAGAATGGTGCAGCGGAAACATGTAGTGAGTAGGAAAATGAATGAAAACAAAAAGGAAGGAAGTTAAAGTAAAAAAAAAACACAATACTAAAGCTGGGTTTTTCTTTTGTCTTCTTTCATAGTGAGTCATGGTCTGTTGTGTGAAAAAAAATGTGTGAACCACCCAGCATGCTGCTCACAGTTCGCCTGCATGTTGAATTCAATATGTCTTCTTTTCCCCCGTTCTTTGTCGTCATTATGTTTAAATGCTGCATCTAAACGAGCATATCTGTGAAGCCGCTGTGTCTCTGTGTCTAATTTTTCATGAATAGAAACACTAAACTGGAAGAATGTGGTGCTGGTTTTGGGCAGAAGACTTCCGCAAGACACAGATCAGTATGGTGAGTGTGATGGTTCGAGGTTTGTCCCACACTTAGTGAAAACAGTTGTCTCGCTGTGTGAGTTTCACCAAGTTGAGTGTTAAAGTGTGAGTTTGTTTGCGCTCTCAGACGAGGAGTCGGTGCTGATGGTGTGGAACAGCACGCTGCCGATGGAGGTCAAAGACCTGAACAAACACTGCGAGAAAAGAGAGCAGATCGCAGCCAAAATGAGAGAGCAGCTCCATCATGACTGAGCCCACACGTATGTATGTATGTATGTATTTTTATTCCCTTTGCAACATGCATTTCAATTCATGTCTGTTTTCTATTTCCTTTAAAGTTACTGTGAGGAACTTCTAACTGGTTTCGAAACAGTCTCAATTTAATACTGATGCCTCTATAAGACCTACATAAGTAAACAAGACCATCAGCGAGAAGATTTGCTATTTCTATTTGGGTTCAGCAGAAACGCCTTCAGCTCAGACTCCAGCGGGGCCTCCGGCAGTGACCAGCCCCCTGCGAACAGACCCAGATCCGGCTTCGCTGCTGCCTTCGACCTGCAGTCGGAGGCAGTAGTGGCTCTTCCTCCGGCCAGGAGCAGAGCTTCGCCTCGCTGTTCTGCCGGGCCCCGCTGAGAGTCGACACCAACACCACGCTGCTGGAGGCCCTGGCCGAATTGCTGGGCCCGCTGGAGGGAAGGGAGGCACGGGAGAACCAGAACTAGGACTGAGCGGGGCAGACTGTCAGACCCTACTGCAGTATAATAAGAGGTTTTCTAAAGGGACTCTGGTGCTCGGAAACACTACCGCTTTACGTCCACAGGGACCGCCAAAATCAACACAAAATTAAGGTTCCTCACAGTAGCTTTAATGTTGTTGTCATGTATTTCATTTTGCACACATTTGCCTCAATGTGGTGCATATCAATATCCAGAAATGTCTGTGATATTATCAAGATAATGATTTCAAACATGTTGCCAGTAGTAGTAGTAGTAGTAGTAGTAGTAGTAGTAGTAGTAGTAGTAGTAGTAGTAGTGGTCGTGGTAGTAATAAAAATACCAATTAGTTTTAATTTCTGTTTGCAGACTGTGGAAAAGGGATCAACTCTCCAGTGGATCTATGTGTTAACAGTTCACATTGACGGGGATGTTTTACCTCATTTTCTGACAGCCATACTTACTTCCCCAGTGCACTGACCAAGAACTAATGAGGGGGGAGGATTGGGGGCACACTGAATGAATGAATGAATCAAAAAAAAAAAAAAGGATTCAAGAATTTCTTTTGTTGAAGATGCACTCTTATAAAATAATTTGCCATGTTTTACAAGATGAAGACAATCTTTGTAATTAGTGAGAGAGACACTTTTCTAAAAGGGACACAGATGGTCTAATTTGCGGGCTGAGAGCAGCGCAGATGTTCAGGAAGACCTCCTGCTCCTAATGAATAGAGACGTTTGTTTACCTGTAGTTTAATTTAAAAAAAGCAAAAAAGCTAGTAGAAACTGGAAAGAAAGCCAAAGGAAAAAAAGCCTCTAAAAGTGTATATTTGATTATTTATTCTCATGTCTATAAGTGTGTGTGTGTGTGTGTGTGTTTACCTGTGAGCTCAATCACTCCACATCAGTAAACGAACGCAGGACTTCTCAAATGCTGCCGGCTTTGTACAAAGTTTTTATGTCATGTTACCTAAAGTCACTGTTTGTGATGCTGTCAATCTGTCAGTAAATACTATTTTGTGTACTGTGATGGCTCTCTGTTTATGTTTTCAAAGCATTATTTACAAAAGGAACACAGGAGGAGTAAAATGACTTCCATTAAACTTTTAGTTTTTTGATTTTTTAAATACAAATAACAGATTTCTTTGGCTCCTCCATTCTTTCCAGAGTAAATTTCATTACATATATTTTGTATTTGTGGTTGGATATTGTGTTTAATATTATAGTATTTGTTATATTTACATTAAGATATTTTATAGGTATTATTAAGTAATGGGAACCTGAAACAAACTGCCATTCAAAGAGACAAAAGACTGACAAAAAAAATGGACCATATTTGATCTTTAATCTTGACGGGGAAAAAAAGACATCGCATTTCAAGCCATTTCATGGAAAAATTATGTACAAGGAGGACTCGGTCCTCACAAACATTGACAGCACATTAGTAAAAAACAAAGACACGAGAGTTAAGGATTTGAAGTACTTCTGAACCTTAAAAACATGGTGTTCTGATATCCAAACTATCAAGATAAATATATTTATAATATTTATATTATATTTACAGAATACCTTAAATATACAACGTCCATCATGTATTCTATAAACAAATATAAATTACTTAGGCACACTTTTTGTCGCAAACAATCATGGGAGTGGTTTTCAAAGGCCATCCTCTCGCTGTTTGAACTGACCTGAACTTTCACCAAGAAAATTCTTGCATCGTTACGCCATCCAGAGCGGCTAAACTGCTACTAATCTCAGGACTAGTTAGGGGTCATAATGTACACAACCGTATTTTACAGCAGGACTCGAAGCTGGCTTGATTTACACTGCCCACAGACACAGGTACGGTCCCAAAGATGACCTCTTGACCCCTCTCTAACCCTTCTCCTTTGCACACTCCTCTTTGCAGATTCTTGTTCAAGTAGGCCTGGTGGAGTGTCCACCTTATTGCATCTACAAGGAGGAAGGAGCAAAGGAGGAGGGAGCAGGAGCTAGAGATGAGTTTGGGACACAGCCAAGCAAATGGGTGAGGGGGTTTAGACAAGGATGACAGTTATTCCCACACCTTTTTTTTTTTTTTTTTTAAGGTGGACAGTCATATAAGGTTCAGAGACGACAAATAAGAGCAGCTACGATATCTACAAAGAATATACAGTACAAGTGAAATATACATGTATGATACGACCAACTAAACGCACGCAGAGGGGTGGAGGGGAGGAGTGGCCAGCCGGAGTGGCCGGGCAGGGCTTACTATAGTCAGTCTATAAGTCCGACTCGGGCATGTCCGGCATGTCGGCCATCAAGTAACCGATACCGTAACGGCCGTTGGGTGCGGTGTCCGCGTCAGTGCCGACACCGCCGCTCTGCTTGCGGTAGATGCTGTTGCCGGGCATCGGCGAGGGCGCCTCGCTGGGCGACTTGCCTTGGATCAGGCTGGTGTCGTCGTCCTCCCCCGGCCGGGCGGTCTCCTTGATGATGCGGCCCTTCTTGTAGGAGACGCTGGAGAGGCCGCCGGTGCCGTCGTCGATGATGTTGAAGTAGCGCAGGAAGAAGACGACGGGCACGGGCAGGATGGCCACCACCATCAGGGAGATGCAGACCGCGATGCCCCATGGAGGGAAGTTCACGGTCTGCTCTTTGGCCTGGAGGACAGACGGGAGAAAAACAGCAAGTTGGTCATTTTTGAGTTTCCTAGTGACGACATGTTAGAGTTTAAAGAGGACCTATTACGCTTTTGTGCCTTTTCCCTTTCCTTTAGTGTGTTCTATAGTTTTTTGTGCGTGTAAAAGGTCTGCAAAGTTACAAAGCCCAAAGTAAACGCCTTGCTTGAAGTCCTGCCTTTTCTTCTGTAACGTGGTGATGTCACCAAGTTACATATTTGCATAGCGAAAGGCTAGTTTGGCACGCCCTCAAACAAAGCTAGTTAAGAGTCCGAAGAGTTTGGTTCGGTTGATCAATCACAACAGTGGGCCAGCTGACCAATCAGAGCAGATGGGCCACATTAAAGCACGTGAACATGTATGAACCTGAAAATAAGCATAATATGTAAGGGATAATGTACAGCGAGCCGGTCATTGTTGTGAAATAAACCAGGGCGACAGGGCGATGCCGCTTTGCGTCGGGATTTATTTCACAACAATGACCCGCTAGCTGTACCTGATCCCGCTTATTACACGGCTACTTACTTAAGGAATTAATAATTTGATACAAAAACGGTCCTCCAGAGTCTGTCATCAGAACTGCGCCCATAGCAACGGTCTGTTATACATAGCAACGGTCTGCTATAAAGAAATAACAGAACGTAGAACGCCGTGATTGACTAACCAGAATCGAGTATTCATCAAAGCCGTGTAATAAGTCCTCTTTAAATGACAGGAACACTGGCCCAGTTTACGTCAAGAAAAATTGTTCAGCAGAGGTGGTAAGACATCCAGTTTTTGACACACCTCATCTTGTAATCAATTTCTTTAGTAGGTGGCCTAAAAACAACCACATTCATTAAATATATGGAATTTAATTTGTCAAATGGCTCCTCTGCTCTTATCCCTGAAGGCTAACGTTGTATTTTCTAAGTCTATAAATATGTTTTATGATTTTAGGAGGAGTTTATTTCAAGCTATAAACTATAAAAATTAGAAACAATTGTGCTTATTGATGAGTCAACAGGAAATACTTTTATGGAGGGAAATGCCAAAACATTTACTAGATTCGGCCTCTCAAATGTGCGGATTAGCTGCTTTCTTCTGTATTCATATCATTGTAAATTTGATATCTAAATATTCTCATTCAATCTCATTTTATAGATTGATTAACCTATTTGTGACCGCAACTGAATGTTTTTATTTCCTTTGGTGGAAGTGTTTTCTGGACTTGCCTAAGCACAAATGTGAAGAAATTTTCAAAATCGGTCAAACCATTTGGCTGAAAATTTAGTTTTTCTTATCATACTACAGTATATCTAGTATTTGGGCGCATGGTACTACTGTTCTTACTACTACCCATTATATTTTTAGGAAAAAACAGTAGTCCCATGTGCCCAAAGACTACATACAGTATGATAACTCATAACAAGTTGAATATCAAAGATATGAACACATATGCAGCGTAAAAAAAAACATGGAAAACATTTAGTAAACCCAATGTTGGCGTTTCTGACTTTGACTATTAATAAAAGTGTGATCTTTCATGTAATCTAAAAAAATTCAAAGTTGTACTGTTAGATACTCTCCCAAAGTATGTCCGTACCAAATGTCAAGACTTTTGATCAATCAGAGCAAATATTGTGGCATTTTTCCAAATCATACTAAATTTAGTCTTTGGGCACAAATCTAATAATAAAACTGAAAAAATAATGATAATGAAATTGTCAGTTGCAGCCCTGCTATCACTTCTTCCATTTCAGGTGTCTACTGGAGTCTGCACTTGAAGAAAAATGATGACCAATCAATGACTGTTCACTCAGATAAGGTGAGGCTTAGTTCAGCTGCAGGTGAACCTAATTAGCTGCTTTGATGAGCTGAGACGTTTTAGCCTCACTGGACAAATTAAGCAGTACATGCAGGGACATTTTGTTCCATTTGGCCTTTGCTCCACTTACTTAGAATGACTAGTTTTCTCTTGATGTGATCAAACAGGTGCTTGAATGTCTCCATGGTAGACCACACATCCTGTTGATTGTCTTGACGGTTAAAGGACGCCTGAACATGTGAAAACTTTCCCCCCCATTTTTAGCTTCTGCCTCATTTACTTTGAACCCTTTAATTTGCTTTTTACTCGTTCCAGGTTTGGGAGAACTTCCACCCCCATTGATCCCTCGTCCCCGTAGAGACGAGCCGTAGACGTTGACTCACCTCTTCCTGTATCCAGGCACTGTAGCTGGGCGGCGTCATGGACAGCTGGATGAAGCTGGCGCACAGGAGGACCAGCAGCAGGATGGGCGTGATGTACTTCCACATGTAGTAGTAGAAACGGTACGGCGTGAAGCCCAGCATGTCCTTCAGGTCTTCAAAGAATCTGAGGCGGGGGGGAGAAAACAGAGCGACGCAGCAGGAGGTGAGATCAGATGTTGGTGGTAAAGAATTCACAATAGTTTCATATGTCTGCTTCATAAACCTAATGGCCTTTACATGCTGTTTATATGGTGTTTCCTTCAAACAATATACCCATTCAGTGGTTCCAAAAATAGTGGTTTAAAGACACAACTCTCAGTAACAACTTGTTCTTATAGGAATTACTCACAACATGTAGACATAAGTGGACAAAACCTGCCATAAGAGCAGACTGGAACCTTTTTAAGGCTATGCAGGTCTTTATACCAGGTAGAAACACAGCTTTGTGTAAAAAATGTATGCATATAAATATATAAGTTTTAATTATTGTTTGACAAAAATATTTGATGCAAAACTGCCAAAAATGCAGAATGCAATTGTTGTGGCTGCAGTTTCTTTTTTTCTTTTTTTTCAAATTAGGGCTGTCACAATATCATATTTTCACTACACGATTATCGAGGCCATTATTATTGCGATATCTATAGAAAATTTGTAAAATAATAATAATAATAATAATGCTATCAGTCAAATTCATCTTTGTTTATTGTGCATTTTGTCTCCTTTTTTTACGCAAATTGGACTCAAAATACGAGTGCAGGGAGGTGGAGAGAGAGAGTGTCTGTAACCATGATGTGATTTAAGAGGCGCTGGGTTGACACGATATTATCATATGTGCATTATTCACTTGATATCAATATTTAACATTTTAAATATCATGTTTATCGTCAATACCAGTATATTGCGACACCCCTATTCCAAATAATCCAAATATATCTCAAACTATGACAGTTTTTTATTACTTTATTTACATTTACATGTTACAAGAGATGAGTAATTCATAAAAAAGTTGAGACAGATGCAGATGATGGTGTTGTGTACTTACTTATCAATCCCGTAGACCCAAGCGATCGCCACGTTCTCCAGTACGACCACTATGAGCAGAGGCAGAGTAGCCGAGTAGTCGTCGAACATGGCCACATAGTAGTTCCCTGAGCGCTGAACAAACAGGAGACCGATGGAGAAGGCCAACACGCAGCATCCCACTGCAGGAGAGGAGCAGGTTGTTATTTACTCTACATACTGACAGATACGTTATAATAATACAGGTCACTCTAAAGGCTCACATTCAATGTTAGATAAGGAGGGACTGTCGTTGTTCCATGCATACGTATACGTTTTAAACCGCATCTCTATACATCTTCATGACTAGATAGGGATGTTATTAATCCCAATGGAAAATTTCACCGTTACAGCAGCTAATCAAAAAAGACAAAAATATCGTGCAAAAAACTACACAATACTTCAATACAATAAGTTAGAAATATACCAAAAAAATACCAATATACAAAAATTAGCAATAAACAAATAATTAAAAACTAACAATATACACATTTTTTTTAGCAATATAAAAATTTGCAATAAAAACAAATTTAGCAACATAAAACATTTGCAATACACAAAGATGTAGCAAAATAAAAATTAGTAATCAACACAAGTTTTGGGATAAACAAACATTTTGCAATAAATACAAAATTTGCAATACAAACTTTAGTAATATAAAAAAATTCAATTAACAAAAATTTGCAACATAAAAAATAAAAATTAGCAATAAACAAAAATTTAGCAATATAAAAATTAGTAAGAAACACAAGTTTTGCGATAAACAAAAATTTAGCAATATAAAAATTAGTAAGAAACACAAGTTTTGCGATAAACAAAAATTTAGCAATATAAAAATTTGCAATCAATAAAATTTAGCTATACAAAATTTGATGATTTTTTTTACTGTACATATACAGTATGTATAATACTGTGAGGTGGACATAGTGCAAAATTAAATGTTCAATTAAATTAGTGAAGTTATGGGTCAGATAATTTAAAGGGGGGGTGGGGGGGGGTGAAAAGGTGTATGAGTACAGTGTGACATGAATTATTGTCACTATCCCCCCCACTTGTTCCTCGAGGAAAACGGAAAGCAATCCGGTTATCTTTGCGACAGTGGCACCGACAATAATACTAGGAGGAGGAGAAAGACTTTAAATGAATATATTTAAATTATTATTAGACTAAGCCATCCATCTTTGGAGAAGTTGAAGAATCTATTTCCTGCTTGAGTTGCTTCAGACTCCGACATCCAGGGATTATGGCTAAACTAATCTAACCTCAACATTCAACATAAAAGAAGTCTGCACAGGACTTTCTGCAATCCTCCATCCGCCCTCTTTGCAAGATTTCCTACCATTACCGCCTCCACATATCTGGTACCCACGACATTCATTGGGGCACAGGATTCACAATCCCTTTGCAAAATACTCTACAAAATACCTTCAAATTGCTGACTGGGACACAAAAAGCTGTTAGTTTGTCTTTATCTAAGTATTAAAAATTACCCTGACTTTGCAGTTTAAAATGTGTTCATTTAAACTGTATTTCAGAGCGCTTCAGACAACATTTTAGAAAAATGTGTATTTGATTATTAATCTGGTCCTTGCATGAGTTAAAGGAGAGGTACTTGGAGGTCTCTCTAACCTGTAAGAAACTCCTTGCGGACTTTGAAAGTGTCTATCAGCGGCGTGAGGATGCCCTCGATGGTGCCGAACATGCTGCCCAGGCCGAGGTTAACCAGCATGAGGAAGAACATGACGGACCAGAAGGGCGAGGCTGGGAAGTGGGTCATGGCCTCTGTGAAGGCGATGAAGGCCAAGCCTGTGCCTTGGACCGCCTGTTAAGGGAGAGAAGAAGAAGAAGAGGTAAGAAATCAGTAGCCAGGGCCTCTACTTTACCCCAACTCACAGTAGGTGTTCTTATATGAACCTTTATTTCTAATTCCCCTGTTTTGTAAGCTTAATGAAAACTCAACGCTCTCATCTGTTTCATATTAAAACCCTCTCAGCAGTTCAGCAGGCATAATCCCTTCCCTTTCCTGGAAAGCTTTTATTGTGAAACATTAGCAGAAAGTGTTGCATTATAATAGCAGCTTAACATCCTAAAGTTTAAGCAGTGGAGAAGTGAGAACGACATGACCATGTTGTTGTACTGAAGTAGTAAAAGGAATAGCTTATTCGCTTTTTTCTGAGACTTAGATGAGAGGATCGATACCACTTGAACGCCTGTACAGTAAATACGAAGCTACTGCAAGCAGCTGGTTCGCTTACGGTGACTCCAGGAAGTCACTGCACCCGGCCAAGAAATAGTCTGGCACAAAACCCCCCCTGTTTAACCACAACGTGTCGCTTTTACACTTTAGTTTTTGTACAGAACAACAACTGAGATATAACATGTTCATTAGTAGCTTTTGAGGTGCTGGTATGCAGATGTCATTACCTTTGGACAAAGCCAGGTCAGCTGTTTCCCCACAATATCCAGTATTTGTGCAGTTGTTCTCAAACTTTCTTCAATAATGTACCCCCTTTGAAATATGTTATTACCCCTTTAACCAGTGCAAAACATTTTTGGATGAAAAAAAAATGCATTTGTTGCGTCAGTTAAGCACTAAAAATAAGAATATTGAATATAAAATGAGGTTTACATTACATTTTATATTGAATTTATCATAGTATCATTATTTTTGGATTCATTCATGATGTATATTTTTTAAATTAACATTTAAAGAATCTCACATACCCCCTGCAGTACTCCAAAGTACCCCTTGGCGTATTAGTACCCCCCATTTGAGAAGCACTGTGCTAAACTACAGTAAGATAAGCTAACCAGCTACTAGCGGTGGAGATATGAGAGTGTCATCAATCTTCTCATCTAAATCTTGCCAAAACAAAAAGGTTAAACTATTTCTTTAATGCTGTAAGAAAGTACATTATATTGCATTTACCACATCAGCCATTTTAATTACCATGAATTTAGTTTGCTCTAACTTTTGTTTGGATTATCGTGCCATCGTTTCCATTAAAACAGTCCAACCTAAGCCCTATCGGCCGATAAAAGTGGTCTTGCCAATGTTTATGTTGGACTTTTATGTTTTACCATATTCATGTAGCTAAGTTAATAAATGTGTTAAGACATGCACCTTATTGAGCTCATCCTCAATGCTGCAGGCCTCCAGTCCCAGTTTGTCGAACTGGTCCTCCTTCACCCCTCTGATGATCTCTATCATCCGATGGTAGTCCTCAGCACTGACCTCGCTGACCTGAGAGAGGTTGATGTGGTGGGGGATCAGGCTCTCTTCAATGCCATTCCCCAACAAATCCACTATCTTGTTGGTGTTCCTGGAAAAAATAAAAAATACAGGCAGAAGTTATTGATAGTAAAACAATAGTTAGTTACTGTTGCTATGCATGTCAAGCTCTCCACCGTCGCACAGCACATATGCAGTTTACAGTGATAACGATGGCAGATTTATCACTTTAAATTGTCAGTCATTTTTCTTTTCCTTTTCTTACTAAATTAGCGTTACTGTATCTAACTAGCCTGCAATTGTAGCTCGTGTTAAAGCAGATAAACACACTATTTAACATTCATTTACATTCCTTACACTTATGCGCTTGTGTGCTTGTAGTATTGCTCTTCAACATGTGGAGAAATCCAAAGATTGACAAACCTGCAGCTGTGCCTAGTTACGGTTGCTACGCTATGATTGGGTAATCACTGTTCAGAGACGGGGTTTAGCAAATGGGACACAATTGAACTACTTACTTCAAAATCCTTCAGAGAAAACATGTTCAGAGACTGTAACGTTGTCTAGAAGTCTAAAATACCATTGGATCAAATTCTTGCAAGAGCTTTTCCCCCAAACTGTTTCCTTCTCTCTCTAAAGATAAAAATACTACACAGCCTTTCAAAAAGCGACAACTTTATCTTTCTTGATCAGTTCTTTGATGGTCTGCAGGAAATGCAGTTGCCGTCTATAAATAAATATCTAAATGTGAGAGGAAGCTTGTGCTACTCACAGTGCGACACATTTGCTGTTCATGATGTTGGCTTTGAAGCCCAGCACTGCGAACACCACCAGGGTGGCCAGCACGGAGGTGAAGAAGTTGATTAAAGACACCAAGACGGCGTCGAAGTGGCAGTTGTTGTCCCGCTTGTTGTAGCTGGAGAAGGCGATGACGCCGCCGAAGCCGAGACCCAGGGCGAAGAAGACCTGCGTGGCCGCCTCTCGCCACACTTTGGCCTCCAACATGATCTCTAACTGAAAGCACAACACACAGTCTACATTTAAGATGATCATTGAAGGAATACTGTTATATTTATTTTAATATAAATTATAAGTTAAATGTGTATGTTCTGAGGGTGAAACCAGTGGGCAACCTCCGGGTCTTGAAGTGAAGCTAATGCGGACAGGCTTTAAACTTGCATTCTTTCTAATAGCCAGCATGGGGCGACTCCTCTGGTTGCAAAAAGAAGTCTGATTGTATAGAGGTCTCAGAGAAAATGAGCCTACTTCTCACTTGATTTATTACCACAATAAACATCGTAAACATGAGTTTATGGTCTCAATCTCTAGTTTCAAGTCTTCTTCAATACAACATGATGTTCATTTAGTAAATTAGTGTGTTTTCAGTTCATGAAAATTAATTTTAACCTTTTTGGTTGCCTAAAAATCTCTAATTCAGCGTTTGGTTGTACTTAGCTTCACCCTCTCGTGTCACTTCTGGTTGCAAAAAAACAAATGCTGAACTCGAAGCTTCAAAACGTCTGTCCACAAAACAATCAGTGACGTCACGGTGACTACGTCCACTTCTTATATACAGTCTATGTCCAGCATGCTTGGCACACAGAAGTTTCAGTTGGTTGCAATCTGCACCCCTCACCTATAGATGCCGTCAAATCCTACGCACTGCACCTTTAATCGTCAAACTTCCCCTGAAGTGTGAAGATTTGCTACTTGACGTGATTTGCATTTGACCAATGTTCCACACTTGAGAGGGTCTGGACTGTGACATGTGGTTGAAAGCGCAGAAAAAAGCAAGTAAGTGGACCTTGAGCGGACATTACATACATAAGCTTTTCCTGTTTTACGGTATATTATTGAAAATTTAGATAATTTCTGTTATGATTTGACGTTACATAAAAAATAAATTGAATTGAATTGAATTAAATTGAATATTCTTTGGGTATGAGACTCTTGGTCAGACTAAACTTATTGACGTAAGACTTATTGATGCTATTTTCTGACATTTTGTAATTTAAATTGATGATGTAAACAGTTCATAATTGCAGCCCTAAATAGCAGGCATAAATACACAGTTGTAAATACATGCAATAAATGTTTTTCAAATTTGGATTAGGCATTGATAGCTGATATTATGCCATCCCTGATATTATATTTGAGCTAGTGTGGGGGTGGTTTAGCATATCTTTTACATATTTTTATTATATGTTTTGTGTATTTTATTATGCTTTATGCTCAAGTCTGTGTGTGTTCTGTGCTTCACCTGAAGTTAAAGCTGAAAGGTGAAAAGTTAATCTTCATGTGTATTTGTCCACTAAAATGCTTTAAAGAGTCGTTTCCAGCCACATTCCATTATGTTGAATATTTTTTAATAATTAACATATTAACATGTATTTCTGTTTGTATTTTGCAGACGCACCATCTTTGCCAAATGACAGCTGGCATCTTGGCAGTTTCCTCGTTGTAGTTTTCTACTACAAAGGTCTCAAACCGTTCAGAGCACAGAGCAGCAGCAGGACTTTGATGTCCGCAGGTTCACTGACTGAAGATGGTGGCAGAACTCGTCTTTTGAAGTCGTAAGATGTCAGCCGAGGACACTGAGCAGACACACGAGACAGACAGACTCTGCTGTGAACCAGCGTCTCCGGCTGGTTGGTTACATAAAGCCTCGGTAACTCCTGTTTCCATGGTGACACGATTCCACAGCCTGAGGTGCCATTGGCCTGTTGCTGCGGAGGAGCCGGCCTATTACAGTGCAGACTTAATTTTTGAGTTCAGACACCTTTTTTTTTTATAAACAGTGAGTGGATTCAGTTCAACAGTGGCTGGCTGAGAAAGCTTTGATCTACAGTACGCTCCTTATGTTCAGGAGGGGATATTAAGTATAAGAAATAAGTAGTATTTCTACATTTAGTATTAAGCTGAGAAGATTAATTGATTGGTGACAATTATTTGATAATCAATATATCATTTTAGTCATTTCTCAAGCACAAATGACAAACTTCTGCTGGTTCCAGCTTTCAAATGTGAGGATTTGATGCTTTTCTTTGTCATGTATGATAGTAAACTTAATATCTTTAGGTTTTGGACTGTTGGTCAAACAAAATAGGATATTTAAAGACATCACCTTGGGCTCTGGAAAAACATAATTTTGTCATTTGTTTTCTGACATTTTATAGACAAAACAATTGGCAGGGAGAGAGAGAGATAACTGGTTGCTCTGTGTACACATCAAAAACGTGTCGGGTGCTCTTGGAAAACGGGGAGAAATCAGGATCAACAGAAAGTCACTCCAAAAACTTAGACCATGTGGCAAAGAGGAAGGAAATATTTAAAAGCCTTTATTATAGTGGCTAAATCCTAAAAAAAAAGCCAACATGTTTCGACCACTGTAGGTCATCGTCGGGGCATTTAAACAGTAGGTGTGGCCTCACCAATATAGTATCAGCAACCAATGGGAGACAATCACGTGACCCGGAGAGTAAGTTGACTTGTGAAACTAATTGAAAATAATGAAAACATGTTTTCAAAGACCTACTGTGGCCGAAACATTTATTTTTTTAATGATTTAGCCACTATAATAAAGGATTTTTCCTTCCTCGTTGTCCAAATTGTTGGAGTGTCTGGATTGCCTTCCTGTTTAAAACAATTGGCAGCTTGATTGATACTGAAAAAAACTGTTTTTCATTGGTGACTTAATGCGACTCCAAACAGCATCCTTTGCTCTGAATTTGTACTTACACAGTTTACAGAAACGTTGGCCTGAAACGTGCGTTTACCTTGGGTGTGAACATGTGTCGAATCCCGTCTACGGAGCCCGTCAGGAGCAGAGCTCGAACCAGGAAGCAGATCAGCACGACGTACGGGAACAGGGAGCTGAAGTACATCACCTGTAAGTAAACAAATCATCCTGTTTAAACAGCGGCAAACTTCTGCAGTCGGAATGTACTTCAATAAAGTCACTCTGCTTATTTTAAGGTGTTGTATCCCTCCTCTGAGCGTGGCACATGGATGCATAATTGAAACACTAATTAGAAGTGAATCTTTAAGCAATCAGGACAAAATATTTGACAATCACAAGATGCTAAAAATCAAACTAAGCTGCATTTAAATTCAGTTTTTTTTTGAGAAGAGAAGTCAGATTATGTTTTACGCAGTCTGGTACAGTCTATTAAACCTCTTTTGATGTGTCTTGTTCAGTGCCAATTATCAAAGGTTTCTAGATTACTGAGTAGCGTTCAAAAATCTTGAGAAAATGTTCAGTTCCTGTCCGAAAAAAACCCTTGTGAGGTGATGGAGTGTATGTGTCTTTAGGGAACTGTAAAAATAAATGTAGTGTGATTTTACTGCCTGACTATATATGCAGTGTTGATCATAATCAATTGACAGGAACATTACAATGCGCAGAAAAGTGAGTGAAACCTGAGCAGTTCTGTCTAATGTTGATGACATTTAATTACAGGTGAAAGTTTTGTTTCTCATTTATGTTGAGTTAAACTTTTCCTTTGTGTATCTTCAACAATGACAATACATCTTCAAGTAGTGATGACTTAATGTACCATGAACGTTGTGTAACCAATATCAGCAGGGTCTGTGCCTGTGCGAAACCCCTTTGTCCATTTATCGTGCTAATTAGACAGTAGGGCCTCATCTTTTTTCTCCCTCTGTGTGTAGACGAGGTGGTACTTAAAAACTGAGAGGCCTGACTCAGCCGCCGCGACACTGTGACACGTCGGCTTACAGGACTGGCAGCGGGGTGTGGGTGCGGGTACAGGCACTGGGAGATGGTTTAGGGTTGAGTCATAAGCACAGTCAGTGATTCAGAGACATTGCGTCTCTTACATGGTGGTCCATATGTAGCTCTGAAGGAGACTATAATGTCTCGTCTCAGAGGGAAAGGGATTCATTCAGATATTTGAAAGTTCAGTCAAGGATTGTAAAGTTTAACGGTTTTCTTCCAGTGCTTGGAGGAGAAAAAAGACACCTCCTAAACACCTTTTGTAGTACTCAGACTTTACTGTATGTCCCATACATTTGTTCTCTTGTAATGTACAGTTTTTGAAACCTACATAATAAAATAACCTAAATAATTTCAACCGTCACACGTTTTTTGCCCAAACCTAAAGAAGTTGTAGTTTTATTACCTAAACCTGTTTTTTGCCTAAAGCCGAAGAAGTTGTAGTTTTATTAAAACTAACTGTTTTTTGCCTAAACCTAAAGAAGTTGTAGTTTTATTGCCTAAAACTGTTTTTAATACCTAAACCGAACTGTATTTTTTGCCTTAACCTATAGAAGTTGTAGTTTTATTGCGTAAACCTAACTTTTTTTGTTGCCTAAACCTAAAGAAGTTGAAGTTTTGTTGCCTAAACCTAAAGAAACCTTTTGGTTGTGTTCAAAATGTAACGTTTCATTCAGTTTTACAACATGTTAGAACATGTTGCTTTTAAGTTTCACTTTCACTTTTACAACGTAGCAGGCCCCTACTGACCCACATCTATCATGCCTATAGCTACTGATAACGTTTGTTCAAGGACGGCCCTACTTAAAACCAACATACATCCCTAAATATCAAAGTCAAATGTCAGAATTGGAAGACATTTCTTCGCTTAGTGTTTAACTTTCCTCAGCTGCAGCTCTTGTTAGCTCTTTACTGATTAAACCTTCCAACGTTGTGCTCTTGTCGAAGAACACAGCTGTGGCCTTGGTCAGCACAAAGCCAAACAGGCTGCTATTCTGTGTGATAAGTAGATATCTGCTCCTTTGTAACCTCAGTCTTATGTTCTATCAAATAAAGAGACTTTTATTATGAAAGATTAAGTGTCATGGCAGATAGGATGTGCTTCTCGCAAAGGTCACGTTCTGAGAACTGCGCTGCTATCGTCATAAACTGATACTAAAACACAGGTTTTCCCATGATGAGAGAAAACCGTGTCGGTAATCTAAAGTATATTTTACTTCTAAAAGATTACATAACTCATTATTTGGCATATAATTGGTTACTTTGAGTGTTCCGCAACTTTCAAATGTATTTCATCACTATTTTACCAAATCCATGACAACCCCCCTCTCTCCCCCATCATAAGCCATTAATGCCTTCCCCCACTTTTTTTTTTTTTTGGCCACACTCTTGACAATCAAGCCAAGCCAAAAGAGCGCGTATAACCATGGTAACCAAAACCGCCTGATCCCTTTCACGCCCACCCACACACACAAACGGGAGAGAAATGCAGATCGCGGTAGGGATATTCCTTGGAAAAGGCTTTTGTGAACATGGGTGGAGAAGAGGCCATTAATATTCTTTTGTGCCACACAGCGCTGATTAAACTTCAAAGACACTTGAGGCTGGCCCCTTACAGGGAAAGTTCAAGCCCATTTCTACGCTGGCCAACTCAAAAGGCCATCCAGACACACCAGGTAGTTGGAGGCCGACCATCTGGCTCAAACTCTACAATTATAACCAGTAGCTTTCTGTTTGTTCCTTTACAAAAATGAAGGGTTATTTCTTATATCGTTGCAGTTCATTATATTTACATGATGGCCGTGGAAGGACTTCCTTTACGCTAATGCAACCCTTCTGACAGAGCGGCAGTCATGATAGTGATTGTGACAATGATTGTGGTTATCAGTCACATTTCTTGCCAGGCGGCAGGATGCAGCACACAGAGGAAATGAGATTGTTCTCCGTCGTGCAAAAGCGTCGTGGCACAAGTCGAGATTAAAACGCCTTGGTTGTTTTGTCTGTGGCTGTTTGTGGTGAATGCAGCGCAAAAATACGAGAGCTCAGTGGAAGCCAAGCAAAAAGCAGACAGCTGTGGACAATGTCTGGATCAACAGTGGGGAAACTCGTTTAGCTGGTGACAGCCGTGATTCCCCACACCATTACAAAAAACTAGAGTCACAGTCTAATAATAGGTCCATACTAGCCTTTTACTTCCTGCAAAGCCAAAATACTTTTCACATATATTTTTTGACCCAATGTTAAAACCGTATCCTTAAAAGGTGCAAATTCAAAATTGAGAGCATTAATATAGCATCAAACAACTATTTGCTATGTAAAGATATAGTGGAGTAATTGTGTCTGAGCAGAGAATGACGTCACTCTACCTCTCTGGGTCGTATCTAGAAGGTATCCCGCAAATTTCAAAAACTTTAGAACCTGAACCCTCGAGGTCAATGGGTAACCTTAACCATCTCACCAGAGTTTCGTAATTTGCACGTTACCTTCTAAACACAACCCTCTCGCTATGTATTGTAACCTGAGCTTCTTTGTGCTTGGTTTATGTAGCTGGTCCGGCAAAGAGTATGGAAGCAAAGAGACGAAACTCCGGTGTTTTTTTTGACAACAGCCGCTGCTGCCATTTTGGACTGAAAATGTTTATTATATTTACAATATTTTATTGTTCAACACAGGCCATTTTGGTAATATATGACAATAGAATATAAATAATTTGTTTTACATTTGTTCGCCACTTTTTAGGCGGACGTTTTACTGGCATCCGGTAGCTGCTTTCAGTCCAAAATGGCGGAAGCGTAGCTTTGCTGCTGGGCGCTGATGTTGCAATGGAACAAACAATTGACTTTCATTTCTTAGCAATATACGTTCTTTGGGTCCGGCCCCGCATGCATGTTAGTACATGTTAGTCCCAGCGTGTGTGCCCTACTGACTAGCTAATCGCCACCGCTCTACACTGAGCTCATACGGCGGTTACAGCTGATAACGCCGTCCTGACCCACGGCGTCGTCGCAGAAGTGTAGCGCCCACCCTCCGGTTCCCTCTCAGGTTAACACCGTTAGCTCTATCAGCTCTGTCGCCATTGTTTGCACTGTTCATATTGTTAGCACCGTTAGCTGCCTGCTGCCGGCTCAGCCATAGCCATGTTGAGAGCTGTGTGGAGGCAATCCCTTGCGAGATGGTTGAAGTTAGGCATTGATCTTGAATGGTTAAGGTTAGGTTGGGCAGCGAGTTTCGCAAGAGTTTTTGCAAGTTTTCGCACTTTGGGGGTTACCTTCTAGACACAACCTGAATTTGGAGTTTAACACCTTTAAAGCTGCATATTTTGCTTTGGCCAGGAGGGGGGCAATAAAATATCAAAATAAGCTGGAAACAAACAAAATATGTTATGGCTAATGTTACATCCCATTAGAGTCACTTTGTATCTCTACTGTTTGGTATTGGGTTGGTTGGTTGGCTGGTTGCATACAGTGGGTTAGTCAGAGCCTTTGTGTTGAAACAGTTGCGTACAGCAGTTGATGAATGCAGCTGAGACTGAACCATACAGTAAATGTGCTGTAAAACCAAAATAATGAGCTAAAAGAGGCTTAAAAGCCCAATAAAGAGCTGCAGAGCTGGGTGTTAATTCTCCCTGATTTTGGCACTATTACAAAGACTCATTTCATCAAGTTAAGTTGACTCAAATTCTGTAAGACCTTACTCTATGGCAGACAAAAAAAAAATGTGATCCCTGAAATATACTGTATTAATTTTGACCCCGCACTTTGTTGCCCAGAACTGACATAAGAAGTGGAGATAAGACCCAAATCAAATGACTTCCCCATCAAAGCTGATTCTTGGAAGATCAAAAAGTGCGACCATTCTTCCAATTAGCGCAAGCTTGACTGTAACCTTGGAAGTGCACCAGCTAATGCTTGTCATATGATATGAGAAAGTGTGGAATGATAAAGATCACCTCTAAAAAAAGAGAGGAGGAGCGTGGGCGAGTTTGCAACCAAAACGCCAACCTTTTAGCCAGTGGGCTAATCCTTCCGGATGCTAGTCACGCTACTGTCAGCTTTGCTAACACTAAGCTAAAGTAAGCTAAGCCAGAAATCCCACACAAGATCACATGAGCTTTCGGGGTCATATCTGAGACTGTATCATTAGAAAAATTTGTCAAGACACATTACAGTAGTCACTTAGCAGTGTCTTTAAGTCCAATAGTTTATGCTCTGTAAGCCTCTACCTTAAAGTGAGCTAATTATGTGCGAGATGATTTTCCAAAACACTTGGCGAGAAATGGCCTTTTGTTTCACATTTTCCGGGGTACAAGAGTTATATTTGAGTCGTTATATAGGCCAAGCTGCCAGGATTATAGGGCAGCTGTAGTAAGCCATTTCCTCTGTTCTCCCAACCCGACACTTTAGCGACAGTATGTGACGAACCGGGCTTTCTATGGAGCTTTTTTCCTATCTTTATTCAAGAGCGTGGTCTTTCAATTTTAGAGCATAACTCACTGATTTCACGTTCAGATTTTCTAATGCTTTCCCTCAAAACCCTGTCCTTGCACTCAAATAGCCCCTACTTGCGCTTAAATTTGCTCTGCTTCTGCTCAAACTGTATGCTTGCACTCAGATATATTGTTGCTTGCAAAGATTTCCTGCACTCCAGCTTCAGCCTTTCTCCTCACACTCTTCTGTGCACTCGCCTGCTCTCAGATTTCTCCTCTGCTCGTAAGACATTCGTACGACATCCTTGTCAGCGTACGGCAAAATAAAAAAGTTGGTTCCAGTAATAATAGACAGCGTCCAGTACATATAGGAATAAAGATAGAAAAAAAGCTCCATACTTTCAACTAACTCCAATGTAAACCCACCCGCGGTGCTATTAGGCGGTCGGAGCAAGTGATTTAGGATTAATGGTGTGCTAAGGGCAGGTGGAGCGGTCAAACAAACAAGACATTCAACAAGGAGACCGGTGTTCATGTCCCTTTTGAAACTAAAAGTAACGCTCACCTTTTTTGTCAGTCGTTGGTATCGTCAGTCCCGTGAGTCATTGTCGTCAACCACAACTGTTTCCTAACCCTAACTAAGTGGTTGTGTTGCCTAAATCTAACTTCCTGTGAAAACAAAAGTTTATTTTGAAAGGACACTATGCATGTAACGAGCGTATAATGACACGCCGTCTCCGGTCTTTGATACCGAGGGGCACTGACCAGGCGGCGGTATTTGATGAGTTGGGAGTGAGAATGTGTTGGTTCTCCTCTCTCTTCTGCCTCATCCCCCTACTTGTCAAAAAAACTTTTCTCCAAAACTAAAAATGCTAACAGAGAAATCCCCCTTACCTTCCCAGAAGACTGGATTCCCTTGATCATGGCGAGGCAAACTATAGACCAGGCAGCCAGCAGGCACAGAGTCATCTTCCAGTTGAGTCCTCCACCCTCAGAGATGCTGTCAGAGATGTTCAGGGCCTCGCGGTACCAGTAGTAGGTGGTGGCCGAGCTCTTCTCGCACTCCGGCACCACATCTATGGACAAAACGGCTGGCAGTTACAGACTGTATGTCGTATATACCTCCTTATAAAATCAACTGTAGTACCTGTAGTGAATCTAGTCCTTATATATGTCTGATTGTGTCTTACATGTAGTGTTCTTGGTCTTGACCAGTGGACATTCGTGCCATGGCAGAGGTTGCTGGAAGGACTGGGAGAAATAGAAGAGACTCCAGCTGATGATGACATTGTAGTAGAGAGCCACGAAGAAGCACACCTACAGGCAAGAGAGGCAAGTTAACTTCAGACACACAAAACAGAAAAAAACATTTTTATCTACCAAACATGATTATGTTATATACCTACATATATTCATTACCTTGATTTCTCTTTTTAAATAATTAGCTGTTTCTTCCCTTTTTGCTTTATTTAGAGATCTATGAATGATCAATGTACGGTGTCATCAAGACTTAAAGGAACAGTGTGTAATATTTCCGGGGATCTATTAGGAGAAGTTGAATATAACATTAGCCCTGTGATAGTCTGGCGACCTGTACAGGGTGTACCCAATGTCAGCTGGGATCGGCTCCAGAATATTTTTTTCCAAGAATAATTTATGAGATGCCATAAAGTGGTTTAATAGGTTGTATTATTTTTAACATACGGTGTACAATATCTAATCTTCTTAGGCTCAAAATTGCTCGTTTTTGAAGAATAATACAATAAATGTGTTTCTAGTCTATTTTAATTTACACATTCATCACAGTGGCATAATTTGCATTAGCATTGTCAAACCTTCACACTTCTGCTACACTTTCATTTTTACTGCATGACTCACCACACAGCTGGCGAAGCCGATGCCCCCCAGCCGAGGGCTGATGTAGTTCCACACCCCGATGCTGCCTCTGCGGATCCGCTGTCCCACGGCGAGCTCCAGGAAGAACAGCGGGATGCCGATCAATATCAGCAGGATGAAGTAGGGCACCAGGTACGCTCCTGCCAGTCAAAAACAACACAGGCAGAGAGTTAAACGACGCATGTGCAAAGAAGGGGGGAAACCGCATCATCAGATAACTGTGAAGCGACATTGCTTCAGTTCCTGAAAGCAGCCCACGTGCACATGGACACCACACACACTCTCACATCTCTATATCTGGCACATGCAAATATGTAGCATATATATTCAAACTCACATAAACAGCAGCATCCTAAACTTGATATACTTCTACATAATGGTGACACATTTGCCTAAAAGCACACCTCTTTAACAGTAGGCCTATTGTCTCATTATCTCCCTACCACACACACACAAATAACTATACACACATCTGTGTCTCCACCTAATACATCCCCAATGGTGTGTGGTGTAATCAAATAATTCTGGAAATACGCTGAAGTCTAAAATTACCTAAATTATAGTGGGATTACTTTGAGGCACACTGCAGAGACGACATTCCTCTGTAGAATTAAGGTTTCAGGGTGAATGACTAACATTAAGGCAGGCTGTAATAGCGTGGTGCAATAAAATACAGGGGGGGCACATCTCTTGTGACAGTCAAGAGTACTTGTGAGCGGTGTACTGCCAGGCACATGATGGCTGCAAGAGAACGAGAGAACCTAAAAGTCTTTGTTTAGAAGAAATAGCTGGTGGTTAGATGTGTTCAGTGGCTACCAGATTTTAAAATAATGCGCCTTTTATTTTCTTGTTGGGGTGATGCAAGGTATGCACGACGCAGCAGTGGGGAGGTTTTCCTTTTCCTCACGTGAAGTTCCTGTGTGTGAGACTCTCTCAACCCACGGAAATCTGTTAGAAACTATTTCAGCATTTCAAAAAACTGCACAACCACTGATGGAAACACCAGCCAATCTTTTCTTGAAAACAAGAAGTTGAAGTTGTTCTTTAAAAATCCCCTTTTGTGATTTTTTTTCTCCCCCTCTCACGGGCTAAACCACAACATCAAATGTTAACACTGGCAGGTCGACGCACTGTAATGTTTGCTGTGAGTCACTGATGACGGCGTCAAAACTTCCATCATGGGTGTATTGTTTTGAAGATTAGTTTCATCCCTGTTTCAACAGCGTTTGTTGTTTCATCTGGCCCCGGGAGTTCATTCACATCCTTTCCTGAGTCCTGCTGTCCCTCCCAGGTTCGGCTTGGATGGGAGTGGTCACAGACGGGACAAGTAAATGCGTGCGTCTGTTGTTTTAAGCGTGTGTGTTTGTGTATGTACAGTAAACCAACTGGTTTCTAATATTAAAACGTAACAGTTCGTTCTGGGAAGAGGCTTTAAACATCAGTCAGCACCAAAAAAACGGTTTCCATTGTCTTTTAAAACCCTCGACAGCCTCCCTTGGACGTCGAACACTTTGATGGCACTTTGAGAAAGCAAACAGCCTCCTAAGAGTGCATTTCATCTTTTCTTAAAATAGTTTCCCAGCACTCTTCGCTTACAGATCGATTACAGTAAATAGCTGGTTTATCCTGTCTAGGAATTTTACAGACGAAAGACATTTCCGTGTTCTTTTGGCAGCGCCACATGTACAGCGACAAGGGGCATGCTGGATTTGCATACCTGTAGTATGAGCAACGAATTTCTCCTTGAATGGAGGACAAATGAAGGGGAAACACAACACAGGATGATGCACGGATGTGTTTATGGAGCTACACTATCTCTGTGTCTGAAGGCAGGTTTTGGCTTCAAAGTGCTGCCGGGAAGTTCCAGAAGCAAGCTCAGGTGTTGACAGGAGGCACACGTGCATTAAAAATGATAATGGATACACTGCCTTAGTGTGCACAAGCTCTCTTAATGGTGCTTTATACAATATCCAGAGCATTAATAGAGCAGCAAACAACTATTTGCTATGTAAAGATATAGTGGAGTTTGCCATGTTGCACCGCCATGTTTCTACAGCACATTCGATGAAATCTTGTACTACTTGACAATTTTGGATACTTGGGACATGTTTCAGTTGGTACATAAAAAGTATTGAGATCTGAATAAATATAAATAAATATTTTTTAAGTGCTGAAACAATTAGTTGATTGATCAATTACTTGACCAACTGAAAAATTAATCAGCAACTATTTTTAAATGTGAATATTTTATGTTTTTCTTTGTCTAAACAATAGGAAAGTATTTGAATATGATGTCACTTTAGGCTTTTGGAGATTTAAATGTGCTTTTACTACTTTCTGACATTTTATAGACAAAACGATTAATGGAGAAAATAATTGACGGATTAATCGATAATGAAAGTAATCGCTTGGTCCAGCACTCACAGCACTGCAATCGCCACACAGCCATAAAAGGAAATATAGTAAGTAGATGAAAGGCAATGACGTACGTACACATGTCACATCTCACACACACACATCTGCCCCATTTTAATCTAATTACAGTAGAACACAGCAGGGCGACCAGAGCTGTTTAAAACAGACCTGGAAACATCACACACAGTGACAGACACAAAGAGATACTGACAGACGGATCTTACGAAACTGATGTACATGAACAAACTCGTAAGAACATGATTCATTACTGTATATGGTTACGTACACAGAGCTGACGTCATCCATCACATCTCACATTGACCAAAGACTGACCTTCCCCCCTCATCACTGCCCCGCCTACCTGCTACCTTTAACTCGGAACGATGTGAAGACTTGATATTTGACTTTCAATCCCATTGTTGTGTTTTTCATTTCTACTGATTAACACACATTTCTAGAGCTGCAACAGTTAACCGATTAGTGTCAACTCTTAAATTAATTGCCAACTATTTTTATAATCGATGAGTCATTTTTTAGGAAAAAAAAGTCAAAATTCTCTGATCCCAGCTTCTTAAATGTGAATATTTTCTGAAAAACAACTAATTAATTAATCGAGAAAATAATCAACAGATTAATCAGCAATGAAAATAATCATTATTTGCAGCACTACATATTCCTGTTAATTTTTGTAAGTTTTTCCAAGAAAGAATATGATTTCTTGACCTTGTTTTCTTGTGTGTGTGTATGTGTGTTTGTCATACCATTGTAATGGCCAATTTCATGACTAAACAAAAGCAGTTTCTTGTTCAAAAATCATTGCTTCATACCATGGTTGAAAATCACTATCACAATGCTAATATT
>CAKAKR010057437.1:27888-87991 GCA_916700685.1 Adelosebastes latens
ATTATTTGCAGCACTACATATTTCTGTTAATTTTTGTAAGTTTTTCCAAGAAAGATATGATTTCTTGACCTTGTTTTTGTGTGTGCGTGTATGTGTATGTGTGTGTCATACCATTGTGATGGCCAATTTCTTGACACAAAATAATAACACACAATGAATAAACAAAAGCAGTTTTTTGTTAAAAAAATCATTGCTTCATACCATGGTTGAAAATCACTATCACAATGCTAATATTTCACTATACCAACATATATCACAGGTGGCAAATCTGCTGTCCACAAAACAGGCACAACTCTTCCAATATATAACATTTTTAGTCATTGTAAAAATCATTGGTTTGTAATTTTGTAAACACGATATGATCATATCATCACGACAAGTCAATAAATGATAACAACATTATAGTCCAGCCCTACTGCGGTGCATACCACATACTAAGCATGGTGATAGATTTGATGTTATACTATGATAATAATATAATATGTAATAAGGAAAAGTCAAGAAAAAGCAGATTATAATAAAGATACGTTTTAAACACTGTATTCCACATCCGGCTGAAAAATAGGGAGGGATTCTTTCTTCCATTGATTTATGTGCTAACGGTATTTTGGGGACTTTTTAGAGAGTTGGATTATAACAGGAACCATTGCTGTTGTGGTTCAGTAAAGCCCACATCCACATTGTAAATGATATACAAATAAACTGGACTTGGATTGAGATTATATCCTGTCTGGACAACCTGTCTGAGACGGTTTCACTTAATCAGCTTTCTCAAGGCAGTCAATGGCTTTATGTAATCTCCAGGTGGGGAGTGCAACACCTCATCACCTTCATCACCTTCCCCGGGACACATACACACACACACACACACATGTACACATTATAGTATTAACCCTGTAGTGAGTCCTCATCATGACGACAACAACAACAACACTCTGTGGGGAGCGAGTCAAGTAGGGCATTGTGGGAAATGTGGTTTTGATTGTAGCAGGGGTTGAATGTTGTTATTATTAGACTACAATCATGAGCACCAGAGCTGTCCACAGAGTGATTCCCTGCATGTTGACAGTATATATATATTTGGTTTGGCTGTTGTTTGCAGACGGCACACCGAAAGAGACACAGATGGTCACGTGACTCTCATGTCGACCCTGAAGGTCACTGAGCAGTCAGGTTTTGACAAACGAGTGCAACATAGGAAGGACTCTGTTTCTCCATCATTCTTGCACACACACTTCAAGTCACAAGGGCAGTACTGAACACATTGCACATTATATATATAATACCTGCATCTGTTCGGTGCATGTTGATTCTAAATCAGGAGTAATCAGGAGGGGCTTTAATTAGTGTCCAAGAGGTGAAACCGGATGATACATTTAGACGTTTTGGCTCACTTGGACATTGAATAGATGTTGATTCAGGACCTTGAACCCATACTCTAAACACAGTATAAATACAGTGTCATAATAATAAAAGCTACATGATCATTTTGTGAAATATGGGACCAACATTCAAGCATGAAAAGAGGAAGACTATACTTCTGGTGTCTGAGAGTATAGAAATACGATTCAAGGCACATTTGTGATAAAAAAAAAAAAAAAAAAAGCCTGACGCAATCCAGCTCTATTCCTCCACAAGGCCACAGTGAAGTGAATCACATCCATAATTTAGTTTGTCCTCGTTTGTCCTCTCTAATAACATATACAACACATCAGATGTGCCCAGATTTGGATCTCTATCCTCTCAGAAACTAGAAGTACTGTATAGTCATCTTCTTTGCACTTCATGTTTCATCCCTGATCCCACCCAAGATGCACTCCTTTGTTTGTAGTTTGCCTTTTTTTTATGCTGTTTTAATCTAAATTTGCATCTGGTTCTAGTGTCCTAGTATGAGATTTTGTGCTTAGTTTGACAGCTGACTGTCTGCATGTCGGCATATGGGAAACGGGTTCGTTCTAAAGTTGTTGTTGTTCTACTGCTGTCCTCATTTTAAAGGATACTCATGGTTAATTACAACTTGAATCTTAGTTTCATAGTTTTGGACATCGTTTCTATTCTTTGTAACTGAGATCTGACTAAGAAGAAGTCAGACGGGGCATGAAACCTGAGTATTCATCACAGTTTACAGACAAACATCCTGGTGCAACTTTGACCTACTCTTCTTGCCAGACTGTAGCTGTACATGCACAGTTTTCCTCCGCATTAAGTCGCTATTACCGACATTTTGGCTTGCACTCACTTTCGGTTTTACCCCACAAATTAGGTAAATCTGTTGTCTTATTTACAACCTGTCTCGTCATCTTAATGCAGTTCAATAAAATATACAACTTTTTAAGTTAGTTAATAATGTTACCCATGAATATATTGAATTATTTCTTATGGCTACAGCCATGGTTATGTTTTTTCCTACTGTGTAAGTGTTTGTGAACTCACCCCCTCCGTTCTTCTGACACAGGTAGGGGAACCTCCAGACGTTGCCCAGGCCTACAGAGAAGCCAACCTGGGCCAGGATGTACTGGAGCTTGCTGTTCCAGGCCGGCCGCTCCTCCTCCTCTCCGTCCGAGCCCCCTTCCTCGACATCGCACTCTTTCCCTTCCCCCTCATGGTTGTTGACGATCAGCGAGCTCTTCTTGAAGGAATCGTCACAGGCGTCCTCGTTGGAAAGCAGGTCCTTGACAGACTCTGTGACATCGTCGTCAAGCTCTCTCTTGACGGCCTTGCTGTTTTTGGGCATTTGATAAAGCAAACAAGGGGCAAGGGGGTGGAACGTCTTTGTAGTTGGCAGGCTGGAAGGGCAAAGACCGGCGTCTGGCGGGGAAAAATTCACTTTTTTTTTACTTTGATGGTGCAAAACTGCGAGTTTGAAGGTGTCCGTGGGGGTTTGAGACAGTTTGTGAAGGTTGAGTGATCAGGAAGTGGTTTATTTCGTCATTATCACCAAATGTCTGCGGGGCAGAAGAGGAAACATTGCAGTTAGCATAAAAGTAATAATAGTGGAAGAGCTTGTGTCAGTGCTTTGTCACTAAGAAAATGATGAGCTGCTGCTAAGAGTCTAGTCATCAGTTTGTTTCAGCCTCTAATTTCCCTTCATAAATGACCGTCTGACTGGTTTTACTCTGAATTAACTTTGTTTAAACAAAACCTGCTGAAGAATAAGCTTTCTGTAAACCTTGTTTTACAGATCAGAAATGTAAAAATTAAAACCCAAACTCTAATCCTTTACAGTAATTTAACAGAGCAGTAACGTTGTTTTATGATATCAAATAGGAGAGTGATTCTTTCTTCCTCCACTAATGTAAATGTGAATTTGACAGATGAAGAGAAATGACTACAGCTCCCTGCTACTTGTTTTATTGTTTATAGAACAGATTATATATTTGCCTTACACGTGTACGTACTCTTTAATTTTTTTATTTTTTTTAATGGTCCCATGTCCTTGGGTTTCTTGAAAGGCGCTATATAAATCCAAGTTATTATTATTATTATTTTTATTATTATTATAGAAAATAATTAACAATTTCACACTCTGAGCTTATCCAACACCATTTTATCTGACTGGGAAACAGTCCATACAAAAGAATTATTGCTTTATCCGAGTTATTTCTCACATGGAAATCACATGACTGGCTGGTGGCAGAAAAAAAAAAAAAAATCAATGAATGGGGAGCATTTTATTACATTGTTCTAAAAAAAACCTAAAAAAAAACCCTTATTATACTTAGTGTTAACCTGTTATTGCTAAAAACAGTGCTTTACTGTTAATACAAAAGAAAACCTGTTAAATTACGCTCATAGGCCGTTTTTTAACTGAACTATAATGCATTCTTAAAAAACAGCCCTTTACTGCTGATCAAGTGTCTAAAGTATCATCAGTAACAGTTTCATGCAGTATTTCTTTAATTCTGGGACCTGATCTGCACATGTGAGGCTTGTACATTGTACATGATTGTAAAATCAGTGAATTAGCTTTATTGTTCTTCACTCACATGTTGTTCTGGTTTGCATTCTGTGCTTGTAGCCAGCTATAAACAGACATTTTGGGAAAAGTGTCAACAAGTCTATTATAGCCTTTAAGTGCCTTTAATTGTATTTAGTGTGACTATTCCTATGTCTGTAACCTGCTAAGTCTATTCATCTAGGCAAAAAATAATGTTTATTAAAATGTATGTAAAAGTGCATTAAAACAAATCAGTAAGATAATGTAAAAGAAAGGTGAAAAACAGCTATATAATGTATCTTTAAACAGTAAATTACTATGAAATTAATAAAAAAAACAGTATTTTTCATTAACAGTACAAAGCTGTAAATTTCAGCGACAGTATAATAATGTTAATTTTACAGTAACATAAAGGCAACCCTTCTGCCAGTTCTTTACTGTTTATTTACAGTGTGGTTGTTGATGGTGACTGGGACAGTGTGACAGGTGGAGGTGGAGGGATGATGGAGGTGATCACGTTTCCATCCTCCTGAATAATTGAAAGGGAGGAGGCCATTTGTATACGAACCCAAACACACTCCTTTTCTCTGCAGGATGGGGAAAGCCCTCATCTATACGGTATAAATGAGGCTATGAGAGGATATCAACACCCAAAACACAAATGTGTGACATGCGCCCTAAAGGGTGGAGGAGGAAACAAAAGGTATTGTCCTGTAGAAATCATAATTTATTCACATTTTCACTCACTAAATAGCGTTGGAAATGATTCAAGGGTGTGGACACGAGGTGGTGGTTTAAGGTGCGCAACATCCCTCTCTTTATACATTTCATCATAGGGCGTCTTGGTTATCAATATTACATTATATGTGCGTAAAAACGCATCACTGGCGCGAAATATCCCGGAAATATTGCAGAAAAACAACATCCCCTCCTCTCTTTCTTTCTTTCTTTCTTTCACCAAGCAGAGGATTAAGTGATTAATAGATTTCCTTTACCGCTTCCAGATTAGCCTGTTTTGTTTTGTATGAGGCAAAGGCCGTCGTTTCATAATCCCTTGAACGCAACACAGCAGCTGAAATGATGCTGCTGCTGAGTATAACCTTCACATGTGAAAGTGGCATTATCGCAGTTTATTGCATGAGAAAGAGGATTTTATTCTAAGAGGATGAATGAGCGCACAAAGAGAAATAGGCTTTTTTTTTCTCCCTCTCTCTCTCTGTCTGCACATGACTCAGGAGTGATGAGTCAATAATAAACAGGCCGACTGTAAGGCTATATACAATGTGGAAAAAAACACAAAAAGGATAATAAAAAGGAAAAAATTAACCCAACACGTCCCACCGGTGCCATGTGGCTCGTTGTTCTGCCCCTGCAGGCACAATTTGTTCTCTAAGGAATGCGCATAAATTACTGCCCATGACATCCATGTGAGGTGTTTCATCATTCAGTAGCCAGCAGCCACATCCTGCACTCTGGTACCTCACTCAGCCTCACACACATCATCATTAACCTTATAATAAACCCCATAAATAGAGGATGTTGGTGTGTTTTTACTCACCAGTGTAGAATAACAGTCGTCCTTTTTTCTGAATCCGTCTCAAGGAATGAAATTATGAGAGCACATGCACGAGGAATACATTATCACTTGTGTCTATATACCAAGTCCGATGAGTGTGGAGTCTCAGAGAGCATAAAGCAGGCTGAGGTCTGGTGCGGTGTGTTTCTGTAGAAGCTCAGCCAGGATCACAACAGCTTAGAGGGGTGCTGCAAGATTTACGCACCTATAAAAGATCACATTCACACTCTTTACTCATCATATATGTCACCACACATGAGTTTAAATCGATTTTATATCACACTGAGTATTATATTTGATATCATAATTAAGATTTAAGATAAAATGAGCGCTTTTGTTTATTAAGACCCCCCTGTTCCACTTGACACATTCCACTACAGAAGGGGCTGGCTCACATGGATGAGTCGCAATGTGCCTCTGTTTATAAACCTTGGATGTTTATACACTTTATACACATTATAGAGGTTTATTTACATACTGTTCTTTCATATTGGATTTTAAGCTGTAGTTAAGATTTTAACATGTAAAAGAGAGGGTTTTTTTATGGTTAAGGTCGGCATTTTTACGCGTCATCCACCCACATCGAGGCTATTGCGAAAAAAAAAAGAAATTACCATATACGCCAGACCAGACAGAAATCCTTTTTTTTTTTTTTTTTTTTTTTTTAAATCATGAAAAAAAACACACCCTGAGACATATTCCTTTACACACAGACCATGCAGTTTATTTCACACATATTTAGATATGATGCAATATGGTCAATTATGTCACATAATTTTACATTTTAATGAAATTAATAAAAACAATTTTTATTTAACCTTTATTTAACCAGGTAGTACTCATTGATATTAAGAATCTCTTTTGCAAAAGAGACCTGGCCAAGACAACAGCATTTAAACACACTGTTAAGAATTTCCCAGTAAAATAACAGTAAAGAACTGGCAGCAGGGTTGCCTTTATGTTACTGTAAAATTAACATTATTATACTGTCGCCGAAATTTACAGCTTTGTATTGTTAATGAAAAATACAGTTTGAACTTTATTAATTTCACAGTATTTTACAGTTAATTTACTGTTTAAAGATACATTATATAGCTGTTTTTCACCTTTCTTTTACATTATCTTACTGATTTGTTTTAATGCACTATTTACGTTGTATTTTTTACATACATTTTAATAAACATTATTTTTTGCCTAGATGAATAGACTTAGCAGGTTACAGACATAGGAATACTCACACTAAATACAATTAAAGGCACTTGTTAGGAAAAAGGCTATAATAGACTTGTTGACACTTTTCCCAAAATGTCTGTCTATAGCTGAGCACAGAATGCAAACCATAAGATAAGAACTCACAGAAAGGAAATATTGTACTTTTTAAAACTTCCTTTGGTGGCGAAGAATTAGTTACTTTGCTGATTATAATTTTACGTACAAAATAAAATAGTTTTATGAAGTACAGTCATAGATTAAGATACCTAACACATACTGTATATAAGTAGCTAGAATAAGCAGTTAAAAGTATGTCCCTGGCATGACTGTGTGGTAAGTGTTTGAGAGAGTATTGGGTAAAGTTAAGCACTACAACCTCACAGTGAAACGATATGACTAAAATAAAACCTGAAACTGGGTCGTGGGAGGGAACTGTGTGCACTCATCTACCTCCCCTTCACATCACAGTTTCAGGGTCACACTTCTATTGTGCCACTTTCACATAATCCTTCTTAATCTCACCTTTTTTTCTGCATATGTAGAGCTCGGGCTATCATTCTGTGTCCATTTAATCAAAACTTAGTTCCTTTTTGGCAATTTTTTTTTTTTTAAATGACATGTTTGTTTACTTGTTGAAATTTGCTGAAACTCCTTTTTGAAATCCTCAAGGACGGCAACATATTGCATCTTGCTTTGATAAGACAAGAAGTAATAATAAGACGAAACCTATATCTCTGTAAAATTGTATTGGCTGCCAGCCAAAAAGCAATAACTAAAAACAGGTAGAAAACCAGGCCTCCCGGACTTCAACAATGCATCCATTGTAAGGGATACATTTGTGATGGAAAAACTGATGTTTTCCCAGAGGAAATAAGGGGGGACCTTTCCCAGAAAATGGGAGAATTTGATCACCTTCACTGCAAACAATGAGTACTCTCTCCTCATGCTTTAAACCTCAGGACAATATGGATTTAAAGGGGACATATCATGCTCATTTTCAGGTTCATACATGTATTCTGGGTTTCTTTTAGAACATGTTTACATGCTTTAATGTTCAAAAAACACATTATTTTCCTCATACTGTCTATCCGAATATACCTGTATTCACCCTCTGTCTAAAACGCTCTGTTTTAGCACCTGTCTCTTTAAGACCCCCTAACATTAAAGCCTAGTCTGCTCTGATTGGCTTGCGAGAAACAAATGTATGTGCACAAGCACTGAAAACGTGAGTTTTTCATGAGATGTGCCCTTTAAGGTGGCATTACCTGAAAAAAAAGTTGACTGTTGCCTTATTTTGATGAATCAAATGTCCATAGTAGAGGAGACTACTTTCTTTTTTTTCTCTCGGAAGATGTGCTTGTTTTTTTTTGGGTTAAAGCATTGAGATGGAATTCATGCAAGTGCACATTGGAAAGGAAAGACTGAAACCACCCATGTCTATTTGTCCTGAGTTGCCCCAGAGTCTGGTTTGATATCCGCCCACACTGTTTCAGGTGCTTCGAGGACATCATCACAGAAATCTCTCAGTAGTTGTCAGGAGGTCTTTGCCAGGCCAAAATGTGTGTGTGTGTAAGAGTGTGTATCTGATGCTCACACAAATCCTATTACTTCCAGTTCATAGCTCCTATCACGGCTCTGAAGAGTATTGTGTCGTATATATCTCTCTCTGCGCTCCTGAGGTGAACACAGCCCGTCGTCCTCACTGTACAAAATGTCCAGGATTTTTGGCTGCTCGCTGCACTTTTCACTCTCCGCAGGAGCTCAGCGAGAGCAGCCTAAGTAACACACTTATTGATCGCTGCTAATAGCCTCCATCTCATCAGCAGGGCCGCACTGAGAGCATGTGGGAGGAAACCATGTTAATTCTATTAGTGCATGTATATTTTGTTTGGCTGATGACACATTATTTAGGTACATGCCATCACCCATTCAAAAACCAAGAGAGGTATTAGTATTGCATAATCACCTTCTTTTCAGAGAGTAATGCTGCTTTGTCCTTTGCCCTTTCAAAGTGTGTTTGAGTAGATCACCTCCTGTGGTCAGCTCCCTGGTTAGAATATGTGCCAGTATAGTGTGTGTGAGTGCAGTGGTGACAGATGTGTTTAGACAACCTAAAGAGATAATAAGAGTCTAAAGCCAGCCTAAAAGGACAGAGGGGTTGTTTATCAGTGGTTCCTAATCTTTTTCCTTAAGGGACCCCTTTTCTATCATTGAGTAAACTTACGACCACGGACTAAGTGACATATTTTATGTATATTTCATATTGTATTCAATACATAATAATAACAGTACAGAAAAACTAATAAACTATACAATTAACCCAAATAGTGAATACAATAACGGCAGGAAGTTTGTGCAAAACGAGCGATTTGGATGAATTTTGAGCCGATTATTTCCTGTGAATATTGCATCAGAGAGGAGTTTTCCTGTTATTTTTTAGGATCCTGTTATCATATTCTTTGTATTATGTATTTTTTTTATTTCTAACAATGGTACATACTTAAAAGGCTTTTTTTTTTTTTTTTTTGACAAATTCAGTGTTTTCTTCTCCCTGCCGCTTGGCCATTGTTCTATTAGTTCTTTGGTTGTTTTAACTGTGTACTTTTCTAATTTTTAAGTTTATATCTTACATAACAATCCAAACTTTAAAAATAACAATTTGATTTCGTTTTCTTCAAAGAAATTGATGAAATGCTGAGGTATAGGCCAATATAGTATAGTAGTATATAGTATATATTTAAAAAAAAGTTGTCTTACACCCCTTGAAATCAAGAAGGCCTCACGACCCCTTGTGAAGCTTTGGCGACCCCTAGTGGGGGTCGGGACCCCCAGGTTGGGAACTAGTGGTTTAGGTGAATATGTTAGTCTAGTCTGCCTGACTCATTGATCTTTTATCTCACTGAGGTTTGTTCAAGTTATAATCTATTGCCCCGACCACGGCTCTGAAATACCAGTAGCCTAACTGTGTACTGATGAATCCATGGCGCTGTCCGTGGTGCTGAAGTAGCAGACAGATTTGTAATTGCTACTTTTTGTCAGAGTCCCGCCCTTCTGTCCGTTTCGTCTTGGATCAATAATATTCTCTAAATATAGTTATTTTTTTCTTTAAAAATGACAAAATCAAAACAGTCGTTCATGAGGCAGTTCAATAGCTGTGGGGGCACCAGGTCCGTCCCCCCTGTTAGAAATTAACAAATCATCTATTTTTAGCAGGTAGCTATAATGTATATTATTTCACTATCTTAGTTTAGAGTGTTAACATGCAGAAATGGAATATAATATTAATAAGTATGTTTTCTTTAGTGTTTAATCACTTGAAAATAATAATCGTTGTGTTTTCATTACCTTAGAATGAGCCGTTTATATCTACATACGGAGCAGGAGCTCTCCGCGGAGTCGGCCGCCACGTTTCTCCAGTAGCCCAGAATGGACAAACCAAACACTGACTCTTTAGAGAGAGACATTCATGTTTTCGCATCTACCACTGTAGTTCTCCTACGCACTTGGCACACAGGAGAAGTTTCAGTTGGTTGTAATCTGCAACGTCACCACTAGATGCCGCCAGATCCTACACACCTTAAATATTGCATTCAAGCTGTTTATTACAAAATGCAGCAGATTATTACAAAATGCAGGTGTTATTACATAATAAAGTGAAAATGCATTACATTTTGTTGAGTTATTACATAATGTGATGTTGTTACATAATGTATTGTAAGAGCTATGATGGCAAACAAGTCAATATGCTTACCTCTTTATCACAAGATTTAAGATAATTTTGCTTTAAAACAGTTCAAAGACCAACACTGTTAAAAACAGGAAGACTTCATTCACACTTTTGTTTGACTTCGAAGAAAAAAAAACACGTTTCAGTGAAAGCAAACCCTCGTGGTTTCATGAGGCGAGGAAATGTGAAATGAAAGAGGATGTTGGTCTGGAACTGGTACCGCTGCTGCTGGTTCAACACCCAGTAGGCCGTCCGCTCCGTATATTCACTGAAGATGCCGTGAACAAGTCACACAGAATACACAGAACCAGCAGCTGAGGCTGAGCAACAAAGCTGACAGGCCTGGGTTAACCCACTGGGAATTGGATTCAGTGGATTTATGGCATTATGTAATATGGTGATTGTGAGTGATTCAGTGTTTTTGTGGTCAGGGATTTTGTCAAGTCATAAAGCAGTGGCTGAGAAGGGCAGCCGGCGGCTTTGGCTAATAGGATAGCAGTAGCTCAAGGTGATTATGAACATTTCTCGATGGCAGAGTGGCTTCAGAGGCAGAGAACGGTTTACAGCTCAATCTATGGAGCTAAAGAAGAAACATTTTACTGACCAGGAACCTTAACATACCTGGTTCCCATCTGGCCGGGGACCCATCTCTCTCTCTCTCTCCCCTCATTTCCTGTTACAGTGGAAACCGCTCATTGTGCTCACGGTTACAGTGATTAACGGCTTATATCGATCAAAAACCTTGGGACAGAATCATTCCTATACAAATGCTGTTTAAATAATTTGCTTATAGTAATCAAGTAGTCTGCTTACAGTGTTCATTTTGGGTATTTTCATACATGAAAACATACTGTATGGGGAAAAAAAAGATATATTTTAGATTTAATTTTTATATTAGGCATTGATAGCCTACAGTTTATTTTCAGGCCTGTTAAAAACTTAGAAATGCACTGAAACCAGCGTCAGCCTGTGGCTTGGTAACCTATTTGCACTACTGACATTACTCCCTATTTATAATTTGAACTACGGTTGTACAGTTATTTGAAAAGCATTTGAAACAGTCAATAAAATCCAGTAAATAGCGAAGCTGTCTGTTTCATTACTTTATATTCATGTAATAAATATCAATTAGATGGTAATCTGCATGAGAAATAAAGAAAAAAAACAATTGGTTATAATGAGGGCTGCCTCCTCTTAGTCGATTAGTTGACTAATCGGTTGTTTTGGTCTTAGTCGACTAAGATTTCTTTAGTAGATTGGTTGTTTTTTCATGCTGAATGACTTGTGACTTATGAGCACATCTCTGGTAAACACAACTGAAGTTTTACAGATCTGTCGATTAAATCAACTAATTCATTAGTCGACAAAATCATATTAGTGTTAATCAACTAAGAATTTCCTTAGTCAAGGACAGCCCTAGTTATAATAATCAACCACTTATCAGTTTGACCCAGACAGACGGGATCACTATAAACAGTTTCCACTCTATATCTTAATATTTCCTTGAAACTGCATATGAAAGGTTAAAGTCAATAAAACTTTTCACTGCTGAAACTAAACTCTATATATGTATCTGCAAGCAGTGAACGGTATCAGCTGGGGCTCAATGTTCCGACGACAAAGTAGCTAAAAGTGTCACTGATACGAAAGGTGATAATAGTGTGCTGTACTGTGATGTCTGATCAGTGAAAGCTGACAATAGAGAGGGGACGTTTTAGTGAACTGAAACTTCTTGTTGAGCCGTTTTGAGTGTTTAGAGCCTGATGCAATCTTACAGTTTATGGTTATAAAACACATATAGGAGTGAAAATGTTCAAGCAGTAGTTCTCTCACCAGAGTTCCACTACTTATTTGCTTATTTCAGTATGCAGTACTAAAGCACTCAAGACGTTTTCAGCACTAAATTTCTTATGGTGTTCTAACTGAACATCTGCACAAAAAATATGGCAGTACAAGAACACTGTAGTTCTTAAACATCTGAGTTACTTTCAGCAATTGCTTTGTATGTGAGCTCTAATACCACATTATCATATAGAGCGCTCCAGGGATGATGTATTTTTGTAGGCCAACAAGGAAGTTAGCATCACCCTCAGGGCGGCTGTGGCTCAGAGGGTAGAGCAGGTCGTCCACCAATCGGAAGGCCGCTGGTTAGATCCCCGGCTGCTCAGGGTCACATGTCGATGTGAGCAAGACACTTAACCCCAAATTGCTCCCGAAGGCCTAGCCCTCGGTGTGTGAATGAGTATTTAGATTAGATCCTGATGGGCAAAGTTGGCACCTTAGCAGCCTCTGCCATCAGTGTATGAATGGGTGAATGCTGACATGTAGTGTAAAGAGCTTTGAGTGGTCAGAAGACTAGAAAAGTGCTGTATAAATGCAAGTCCATTTACCATTTACCCTGGTTCCCTCAACAAAAAGCCAATGTGATTTTTCCATTGAGTTTTGGATTATTGCAGAAAATAAACTCCGTGGCAAACAAACGTTTATGATACTTACATGTTTTGTTCCATAAAATAATCTAAAATGAACACCACTTTTATGATTTTGAAGTGTAAATGCAATGCACGTAAAAAGCTAACGTTAGGCTATAAACGAACTACACCACGGTCACATGAACGTGAGAATAAACGAGGCTGTAAAGACAGACGAGTCGGCGTGATGACGTTTAGTAGTCTCATTTAGCCACTTGTTAGCAACCGCCTTTTTTTAAGACACATAAAGGCTTCAAAATTCATGAATGGGGTATTTTTGATGGATTTTATGTCCTAGAACAAAACGTTAAAATCTCTTAAGCTTGTGTTAACCACAGACCTTATTTCAGGAATCTAACTAAAAATGACAAATGACTTCCAGACGAGTGAACCGGAAGTGCTAAAATGCTAACTCATTTCCTGGTTTTAGAACTCCTGTAGCACTCTATTATCTTGAATGAAAAGCACAGGATACAGATTAATTTTGCAGAAGTACGTATTGAGCTCTCAACTTAACATCTGGGCTCATAATAATCAGTCTCTGTGGTGACGGTTACATTCATTGATGTGATATTTTAAATCAGCGAGTCTCTTATTTTAGTTTTCTGAAGGTCACTTTTACAGATTGGATAAGAGCCGTTATCATGACTAGACAAGCATTCATTATGTCAAGGATGTTCCTGGCAGTGAGAACAATGACGTGTGTGTATGTAGGCTATACTATATGTAGCTTTGTGTTAATAGATGACGGTTTAGGAATCAGCTCATCTTTAAAGGAATTGGTGATGTAACTGTCGGGTTGGAAGAATGGCCCCTTCTTTATGGAGTATGATGATAAGATGACTTCGCTCATGAGACAGACCGTGTGGCGTGCCACATGTCAGCCATGTGTGAAGCCTGAAAAGATCACTTTGACTAAAGCACCAAGAGGAGGATAAAAAAACTCCCTTAAGGTCGTCTGGGGTCAAATGATAAAACATTTATGGGATTACTGGTCAGCCTGACTGCTATGTTCACGTAGCAGCAGTGGACCGCCAGACACATAATAATGATAGAACATAAAATTAAAACGAAAAATAAAATAATAAATACAGATGGTTTTCATCTTTACTATCCACATACAGCTCTTGAATATTTGCTTTTGATGTTGTTGACAGATTTACAGATAACTGGTTACTGTTGTGATATCAAATGACTAAATTAAAATACATCGCAACCAAACTTGGTATCAATTTAATAGTCATAATCTGATGTCACATGCAATACATATGAATTATTACATTAAATTAATAATAAATAAAAAATAAATAAAAAATAAAATTGATATATAAATTAACCGACTAACCACCGAGACATTATAAAATCCCCCAAATTTACGTACATATATGACAAACTCCAGAAGTCCAGGAACGTGGTCATAACCAATATTAGACCGTTTAAATCTTATAAACAATAATCTGGTTGGGCCAACTGTTTTACTTGATATATTCATTTGAACTTTTGAATGACTTCTTTGTTGCCTTTCACCATGCTCTGACTCTTTCTCTGACTCATCTTTTGTTGTCTGCCTCCTCATGCTCTATAGTAAAATCTATTTTCAGTATTTTTCCAGCTGGTTTAACCATCTACAAAACAGCTGGACCTTGTCTGCTGTGGCATTATAACCCAATATAGTGTTACACATAAGCAACGAGAGAGAGGTAGGAATTTGATTTCTTTTACTCATTTGAGGAACATAAATTGAGGCTTCAGTTCATTCTCCAGATTAATTGATCAATTGCGAAATTTGTGTTTATTGTGAAAAATAACCACAATGTCTTTAGGTTGAGTTTTGTCTCTTGTTTTGAAATAGGAATAAATCAGGTGATTCATTTACATGGACTCGTGCTGCTGTTTTGATTTTGCGAGAGCCGGTCACAGATGGCGGCTTATCTTTCCTACCTGTTGAATTCTTCATGACCTGACGCTGACTTTGGTAACATGAGGCCATCCGGCCGTCACGAGTTTACCTCCGCCAGACCTCTGATGGAAAGTTAAGGCGTATTGGTTTTCACTGTGTCACAGAGACGCAAGTTGTCAGCCAATGGGAATCACCCAGAGCTGGCATGAATGGGCGAATCAAGGATTAGATGCTGCACCTGATTCTTCACACTCACCCCCTCAGAAACAAGATAATCCTGAAGAAACATCTGTTACCCAAATATTGTCCTCATAGAATAAATGGTTATTGTGTTAAGATGCATATTAAGAAAGTCATGCACTCAGTTGCCACTTTATTAGGTACACGTTACATGAAGGTTTTAATGTTCAGTCTGCGTTGAGACTGTTTTAGGGTGTTGATTTGACTTTATGGTCATTTTGGAGCTTGTGGTGCTGCTGAATTGTGTTGTGTTAACCCTAAGAGACCCACATAGACCAGTTTGTTATCTTTTTTAGGGGGGTACAGGGGTTTTTTTAGGCGGAGAAAACAGGTCAGCAGTATATGTCACATAGAAGTGGTGTACATCATCTGAAAGCTGGGAACCTGAAGATTAATTTGAGATGCTGCTCAGCACTGTGTGTCAAGTTGTTCTAGTCATAAATCAGAAATAAACATGAATGAATGAATAATTTGATTAAAATAAATAGTGAAAGTGTATAAGGGTTTAGAACATTATGATAGAAGTATAATGGTCATTCCCATGCTCTACTATGTCTCAAGTTGTTGTATCAATTTTTGGGTTGATACCAGATATGGTGCTAAATTTAACCATTTTTTACCACTCAAAAATTGATAAAAATAATCAATAATCCCTCCAAAATACCACATTAAGACACCAAGACCTTGAGGAAAACCATAGAAAAAGCCATGCTGTGATTTGATATCAAAAACTTTTGACATTTGAATATTTCTGCAAGATTTTTGGCGAGCACTTCTGTTATGGAAACTGATCAGAAACCACTTTATTGTCAATATAGGAACGCCATCAGTGGTGTAAAGTAACTAAGTACATTTACTCATGTACTGTACTTAAGTACAATTTTGAGGCACTTGTACTTTACTTGACTATTTCCCTTTTCTGCATCTTTCTACTTCTACTCCACTACAATTCAAATGGAAAATATTGTACTTTTTACTCCACTACAATAATTTGATATATTGAGTTACTAGTTACTTTTCAGATTCATATTAATAAAGTTTCATGAGGCTATCCTAGAGGTCACCACAGGTCATTTTATAGAGGGGAAAAAAAGGTCTCACTACAATGAAATGGCTACTATGGGGACTAACTTCATCACACATGAATACAATTGGGGTCATTGGATCCACAAGAGTCTCAGCTTTACAGTCATACCCAATATTTTATTACTTTTGATACCAGTTTTAAGTAAAGAGTGCCATACTTGGAAGAGAAACATTGAACTCCCACTTCCACCTATAGAGGTAACATCCTGCAACTGTTATCCAACCCTATGATGTAAGTATATTTAGATTAACTATTTATAACATCATAAACTCTTCAACGTATACAGACCTTGAATGTGTGTGCTATTGTCTTGAAAAGCTCCGTTTTCACCCAGGGGAATAATGTGTGCTGTGTGGGAGCTGCTTTGAAAACCAGAAAAAAAAGGCCAGTGTGATATGATAGGCAGTGTGCAGCTCAAACCTGCTCTGATAAAACAAAAGAAAACAGTCAGCGGTGATGCTCACCCCAACCGCCTTGATCCAGTTCTGTGGGTTTTTTTGAGAGTCAAAATGAGAGCGCGAGGCCATGAGAAGTGCTGATGGGCGAAATAAGAATGGAAACACTAGATGGTGATAAATGCTATCTGCTTCCACCATGTTGTGTCTTGTCGGAGTCAAAGTGTTCTAGTGTTTAACTGGAGGTTACTCAAGGATGGGTTTTCTCTCACCCAAGGGATATTTTTGTCTTTTGTTTCCAAGCTGTCTCTATTTCTCTTGTAGAACAACAGACTATAGGTATAACGTCCTGCCACCTACCATACAGTAGGTGCAGCTGTTGGTACGAGTCCTGGCACAGGTCAGGATGTGGTGCTCTCATCTTTTGTTACAGCTGCAAAGACTTGTGTGTCCCTGCAGGGTTCTTATGTAACTCTGTGAGCTGTCATTATCTTATTATTACAAGTCCAAGGATCATTCAAGCACTGAGGCCAGCAGTGGTGGCGTTTTATCTCAAGTTTTTGTTGATGAAGTTTGACTTTGTGCATGTCATCTTTTCTTTGTCCGTTTATCTGTAGTAGTTGACCGCCGCTCTTGTATGTTTCCTTCATTTAACTCCAAACAAAATGGACACACATATCTTCAATTCCAGAAGTTTCTGGATACAGGTTGAATCACAATATTTCACTTAATCACCCAACACCCAAGTATAATGGTACTTTGATGTTAATGGATATAAATGATTATTTTCAGTTGGTATTGTATGGTACAGAGCCAGCTTCTCTATAATGTTTCATTAAACCCGTGGTACTCTGGCATTAAAATATGTTATCACAACAATTGTAATATCAGGAAAATTGTAAAATCACAATGAATTGCTTGAATGGTGATGCCACTACATACTGATTCCTGTATGAAATTACACAAATTCTATGATCCTGTTGTATCATCAAGTATAATTGCATAGTAGTTAAGTCACTACCACGATTGCAAAATTGTCATGATCTGCTCTGCTCTGAGGTTATATTTTCTTTGTTTCTTGTCATGTATTCATAGTTTCCTGTTTTATTCTGAAAGACTAACTTCTCCTGTCGTTTCAGTTCCTGCCCTTGTGTGTTTCCGGCCTCCTTGATTAGATACACCTGTTTAGTATCCAGCCTGTGTTGCCAGTCCTCGTTGTCTTGTTACTCAGTCATCATCATCATCGTTTCCGTCCTTATCCAGCTGTGTCTTGTCTGGTGATTAGCACCATGTGTATTTATACCTGTCTATTCTTTGAGTCCTTCCTCAGTTCCTTTTGTTGTCATTCCCACAGTTGAAGCTGAATATATATTATTTCTAGTGTATTTACTTTGTATTCCTAGTTGGGAGAATGAATAGTTTATTCTCTAGTTCCTGTCTCCTGCCTGTTGCTGTCTCTGCATTCGGGTCCATCTGCCTGCTTCAAACGTGACAAAAATACCATGGTAAATCCACACACTTAAGCACTTAGAGGTGGGTGATAGGGGCCAAATTATATCAAGATATTTCACAGTATTATTTTGATACCAGTGTGTTAATAAGGGGCAGCAAAATAACTAGCTGGCCGGGGCCTTTCTGTGAGGAGTTTGCTTTGCAACAGTTTCCCCTCTCAGTACAAACGCATGCAGGTTAGGTTAATTGGGGACTCTATTGTGCACATGAATAGTTGTCTGGCTAGGTGTGTGTGATGGACAGTGATCCCCATGTGCCCAGGATGAACATGTGTGGGCTCCGGTCCCCTACAACCCTGCAAAGGATAAACTAATGGATGGATGTATGTGTTAATGATACTGCATATACTAAATGATTTGAAATCAAATGTTAAAAGGGTAAACTCATATTCAAGCCACATTGTTTTTTCAAATTTTCTGAGATATTTCAGTTCCCATGCTCTGACAGATTTGGGTAAAATTTGATAGACACAAGAAGTGTGACCCTCAATATTTTGATATTTGTGAATGTTATGATTACACAGCAGAAGGATAAACTATAATATTGAATTGTTCTCTAGCCCTACAGCCGCTAGCACACAATGTGACAGGTCGTGACATCCAAGTCCACCAGGACACTCACCACACACACACACACACACAGGGCTCATTTTCAGCAACATAATGGCAGTAATGTGGCTCAGGCTCACCTCTGGCGCTCGCTGGCTGGAGGTGGAGATGCTTTTTCAAAGAGAGGATTAACTGCAGTAAAGCCTCCTCTCCTCTCTCCCTAGGAACTGTCCTGTGACACAAGGCCAAGAACGAGTCATGGGACCCGACAGAGCACATCACAGCACTAACACCAGGCCAAGTGCTCTCTTTATGGTTATGGTTTTATCCCTCTTAGGCACCAAGTGGGTGGGTTTCCATGCACGGCACTATGAATGTCAGAAAATTACAATGAGTTATTACTGTAGATGTCAGTATGTGACAGCAATGCCAAGGATTTAAAGGGGACATATTGTGCTCATTTTCAGGTTCATACTTGTATTTTGGGGTTTCTACTAAAACATGTTTACATGCTTTAATGTTCAAAAAACACATTATTTTTCTCAAAGTGTCTGTCTGAATAAACCTGTATTCACCCTCTGTCTGAAATGCTCCATTTTAGCGCCTGTCTCTTTAAGATCCCCTCCTGTAAAAGCCAAGTCTGCTCTGATTGGCTTTCGAGAAAAATATGGTGCAACTTTGCATAGGTAGTTCTCAAGCTGTGGGCGATATATTCTAATCAAGGAGTTTTGAAGCAAAGAGACGAAACTTCGGTGTTTTTTTGACAACATTTTGGACTGAAAACACTTATTATCTCGTCGTTTGGTAGTCGCTTTCAGTCCAAAATGGCGGAAGCGTAGCTCTGCTGCTGGCCGCTGATGTTGCAATGGAACGAACAATTGACTTTCACTTCTTGGCAATATACGTTCTTTGTTCTAATGAGCCTGCATGTGACATAGGAAGGGAAGCCAAATCTGAATGGCTTGTTGAATCACATGTTTTCTGATCGAGGCAGCCCACAAAAAACTGACTGGGTTGTCTTATTTCACAGTTTGTGAAATGTATGAACACAAGCACTGAAACAGTGAGTTTTTCATGATATGTCCCCTTTAGATGTTGGAAATTCTATCCATTTGGTCCTTCAGAGAGGGGCAAGTAGTTGAAACCCACTACAACTTTAATTATAGGCATTATTAAATCTCTAGACTGCATTCAAGACTTACATAAAAACATGAAAAACTTTTTATATCCAATGATAAACTAATACATTGTTGGTTATCAAGCTACAAACAAGGCTATAGTTGCTGAAGAGTTGCCAACAATCTGACAATGCTGATGCCATGTTAATGTAATTGAATAAAAGCGGAATAAAAAACTCCCGCACACTGTCACGCTTATTTACTGGTATATTTATTTATGACATTTTGGTCTACACCATGAAAATACTAAGTAAGCAGACCCGGCCCTGCTCTCTTATGAATGGCTGCACTGTTCCAGAGTCAGTAGTTCATCCGCCTTTACAAAAACTAATTTACAAAATACTACATATTACTACATGTTACAGTGATCAGAGCTTCTTCTCTAAATGGAAAAAAAAAAATCATAATTTAATTTGATTTCCCTCTATTCTGCATGTTTTGTTAAAAAGCAAATGTTGCGTTAAATATTCTGCCAGCTGTGAGTGTCCTCGACAGTTTGTCTCTGGTTACAGAGAGCCATTCTGCCTCAACACAGTGGATGTATTTACTATTTTATATACATGTATACAGTCTTCCGTCCCTTAGTGGAGCAAACAAAAGAGCTCACATTTGATTTAGCCCCTGGTTGTCAATATTACCATTGATAGCCCTGCAGGGAAATGCTGTTCTCAGCATGTGACTGTTAAACATTTGCAAAGAAGACGTGTGCAAAATGTGCGGATTAGACCATGAAAACGTTGTGTAAACCTCGTAGTACCACATACAGATTTTACAAAACAAAAAGCTGCGAAGAAGTGTCTAAATGCTGAATAAACCTAGTAGACTTGTAACTGTAAATTAGTGAACCTGAAGAAGAGGACTCCCAGCCCCCAGCTTGTTGGGGGGGAATTCTGATTACAGTAATCCCACAGTCATTTGAAGAAGATTTAGATGTACTAAGGTCACACTGGCAGCGTAATGATAACTTTGAAAGGCAATCCAAATCTGTGTCCAAGTCCAACTGATTCACTGCTGTTGTCATCGCACTGAAGGAGAAATAATCTCGGTTAGGAGAGTGTTGAGGATGAACTGGTTGAACTTCACTAAATGTTGTGCAGGTGTAACTTTGGAAATTTGTGAAGAACCAACATCAGATACGGTCCAAGCAATAATTTGATTTGACAGCAGATAACTACAAGAATGCAACATAAGAGTGATTAGGCTTACTACGGCATTTGTGCAGGATTAGCTCGCTAAAACATTTCCCCGCTCACATGCACCTAATATGTTTTAACTACCATCAGGTCTACATACAAGTCGCTTTACTCTCAGAAGCCGATAATCTGGATTAATGCATTGAGAAGAATCATCCACTTTCCAGCGCTGGGGGGTTTGAAATGTCAGCTTGAGTTCATGTTATGTTATAGTAGGTCACCTTATTTCATTTCACGTTCCTGTGATTGATGATGACTTAACCCCCTGAGACCCGCATGATCGTTAGCGTGAAGGTACAGATATCATATGAAACTAGAAAAACCTAAGGAATCCATCAGTACCATTCATGTCATACTAGCTTGTCAGGAAGGAGGCTAAATAACGCTCCAAAATTAGACTAAATTTTGGCAAGGAAAAACTGGTATGGCCATTTTCAAAGGGGTCCCTTGACCTCTGACCTCAAGATATGTGACTGAAAAAAGGTTCTATGGGTACCCACGAGTCTCCCCTTTACAGACATGTTCACTTTATGATAATCACATGCAGTTTTTTGAATACAGTATAAATGTGATATTTTCTAAAATTGTGTATTTGAATATTTCTGCATACTGGGGTCCCTAAATAGTCTTTATAATTGCATAATTTGTGTATGACTGTAAAGCTGAGCCCAATTGCATTCATATGTGATGATGTTAGTCCCCATAGCAGCCATTTCATTGTAGTGAGACCATTTTTTTCCACAAACTAGAGACCTAGGACATTCAGAGGATGTATGGCTTTCCTAGATAGATTGCCAATAAGGGGGTTTCTGTGTAGTTCCCAGAACAGAAGTGCTCGCCATCCAATCGCCGAAAAATGCAATTCTTGCAGAAATTTCCAAATGTCAAAAGTTTTTGATACCAAATCACAGCATGGGTTTTTCTATGATGTCTCTCAAGGTCTTGGTGTCTTAATGTGGTATTTTGTAGGGATTATTGATCATTTAATTTAGCACGAAATCTGTGTAACAAATGGTATCAACCCAAAAATTGCTGCAACAATTTATGAGGATGGCCATCATAATTATGCTTCCATCATAATGTTCTATACCCTTATACACTTTTACAATTGAGCTGTATCTCAAATTAATCTTCAGGTTCCCAGCTTTCAGATGATGTACGCCACTTCTATGTGACATCTGCTGTTGACCTGCTATCTCCCCCTAAAGACCCCCCTGTACCCCCCTAAAAAAGAAGAAAAACAGGTCTATTGTGGGTCTCAGAAGTTAATGTGGTAAATCATTAAGCCAGGTCTACACATGAGACAAATTAACTTCAAAAGCACAATTTAGTAATTCATATCATGCATTGTTGGTATCTCATGAGTGATAAATCTGTGACTTGCTACCTGTGCATTTAAAATGGACAATAAGAGAAAGTTAAAGGGTAGTTTAGGGTGATTTTTTCCCTCCAATCCCTTCTTTCGTCAAAGCCCCCCGATGGAAATGATAGGCCCAATGGCTGCCAAGATAATGGCTACAGACGAGTAACAGAAAACCCTTGACAGTGTAAACACGAGGCTGCTATCCAAACCGCTGCTGCGTTTTGGCCGGAGCCGCCATTGACTGGCGTAATCTGCTGTATAAATCTGCAGCTTGGCCCTGTCTGGCTGCTGTCTGGGTTCCGTGCACTTGGACAAAAGCGACGGACACCTTGCCCACTGACAAAGGGCCTGGCCCTAATCGGAGTGGACAAGGCTTGCTGATGGAGCCTTTTTGAGCAATTGAACTTGGTCAATGAATCTTAGAGGACCTAATGAAACATAAGGGACAGGCAGTTTGACTCCAACAGCGGGGGCAGCACCAAAGTGTCCTGTTTCTGCCCGTCAGCCTCAGAACTGAAGTTGTGCTCTGACCCATGGTGACCTTTATGAAAGCATGTCTGTACCGGACCTGAGAAGATACTGATGGTGTTGACCCTGTGGGCCACATAAGTGTTGTAGATGTGGTGCATTTCATTGTCGTTGTGGAATTCAGTGTTGGCCTTTGAAGGAAAAATGAGTCTGATCTGGCGCCATTCTGTTGTTTTGTTTTGGTCACGAGAAAGGAGAACAGGCCGTAGTGTGTCTCCGGAGCAAACAGTTTGGGATGGAGGACGTGCTGTTCTTCTTTGAAACTTTGAGGAAGGAGACTGGGTTCCTTTTAGAAAGCCCTCGGGAATGTGTACTGGAAAACCTGTGTGGGCCACTGGAATCTCCTCAAAGAGAAGGAGTACAGCACGAGTGCAGCGACTTCACCACGGGAGAGAGGAACTGGTCTTTGTGATCAGAAATGCCGTGGAAAAAGTGTGCATTGTTCACAGCCAAACACATTTTTGTTCTTCTGGTCCTGTGATTCACCTACAAGGTCTTAGGCTCACTGACCCCGCCTAGCTGGCTGACCAAAATGCCCACACAGGTCCATGACACTACATTTCATTTACGCCAAGCAGTGCTGCGACCAAACAGCTTTGCTGTTCTCAGATTGCTTACGGCGGCAAAGTGTAACACTAGTTTGCAAGTGTGGAAAGTTATAACACATTTGCAGGTGAGTAATGACACTGAATCTTTTAATTTTTAAAGATCTGACCGTTGATAAATTGGTCAATAAAGGATGGTTACCTGAAAGCTATAGTGCTTAAGTATTTCCCTTTGGCTTTTTTGTCAAATTAAAAATGAACAGACAACAAAACAGAAAACAATATAACAATATTGACAATCTCCATGGAGGGAGCTGCATCTAATCTTTCTGAAGTTTATAATGATGAACAACAATTGTGGAAGGTCATATTGGACATTGATTGTAAAATACCTAGGCTACCTTCCCCAGAATCTTGAGGCATACTCCTGAAGAAACATAAACAGTCAATGTTTCCTTTATTTATTACTCTAATGGATAGATGGCTTGAGCTATACTCTCACTAAGCTATTTATTCAGTTTTCTTTTTTTTATGTTATTTAAATTTTTATTTTTTATTGTCTTTTTTTCTTCACCTTGTGTAGGTATCTTTGTTGGTATGTAAGTAAAATATGTTTCCTTTTTTGTTGTTGAGAAAGTCAGTACAAGTTCAAGTAAAAATAATTAAAAATAAATAAATAATAAAAAATAAATAACAAATAACAAATAAACATAACAGAGGTCTATATCAATTATGATAAAAAAAATGCAAAATTATTATTATATATAAATAAAGATATAATTGAAGGAACATTTTGCTTTTTCACTTCATGTGCTATTATAATGAAACCCAACTCTATATTAATTCCCTGAAATTAATGATATCCAAATATGCCAAAGATCTCTTTATATTAATTGAAATGTATTTGGCCCTATAACTAACAATCGCTTTATCTTTTTATTATTATTATTATTATTTTTAACTTTGTTTTATTTATGTCATGTTTTTTTAATGATTTATTCTGTTTATTTTTTTATTTTTACTGTCTGTGTAAATGTATTATATCTACTGTGATATCTGCTCAGTTTTGAGGATGATAACTGTTATTTTAATGATTCACTTATTTTTTGTGAATAGTAATACTAAAAAAAGGAGTGGAAAAAAAATATTTTTTCCCTTGCCATTTTCGCTTTGCCTTTTGTACGGTTTGTCCCTCGCGAGTTCAAATAGTAACCACAGCGCTGTTTCCATGGAGACTGAAGTATCTCCCAGACGCGGATTGACCTTTTCTACTTGTTCCACCTGCTAGAAAATATGTTAAATTAAACTGCATGTTATTCAGACAAACAGCAAGTATGGTTGTTAACGATAATTATAGACACTTGAGATAACTTTCTGACGACAAATGGTGGTAAATATATATACTAGTTAGACGTGTTAAAATGGATGCTGATGAGGTGTTTGACACAATAATGTTTGAGCTAAATAACCAGGTGATCTCTGATACTGATGAAAGTCCAGAGGAGCAGGAGAGCTTCTCATTTCACGAAGAGACGGTGAGTTAATCTCCTGCTAAGGCCAGAACAACTGAAACAAGATGATTTGCTCGGCTAAACCCAGCCAACATTTGTATGTGGGGCCCATGTGGGTAGTAAATGGGCTGAAAAATGGGCCCTATATGGGATTGTCCGCGGGTTCCATAATGACCCAAGGTCAATTGCCCACATGGATTCCATGCAGGATTACAATGGGTGTTATGTGGGCACCAACTGGGCAACATACCCAAGACCCATCTTGGTCCAAGCTTTAAGTTCTATGTGGGAACTACATGGGGACTCCATGGGCTGAAATATGGGTTGTAACTGGGTTTGTCCACAGTTTCTATGTTGGCCCCATGCACTAATTTCCCAGTAATGACCCAACTAGGACCCACATGGGTAGCCCACATGGGGAGCCCACTTGGTTGATCCAAGTTGGCCCCAGATAAGATGCCCATTTTGGGCACATACCAACTTGGTACCCAGGTACCCCCAGCATAACCCATGTGGAGCCCACATAACCATGTTGGCTGGGAATTAAAACTTGTTAATTGGACAGGTGATTTGACAGCAAAGCTAAAAGTAGCTAGTAGCAGCAGCTAGCTTACTGTAGCACTTGCTATCAACTTGTATGTGCTAGCTTGAGTGGTGGGTTTTAGCATTTCTTTTAAACACTTAATAATGACACTGAATGATGAAGGCACTTAATAGACCTACTAAATGTTAACAATTCTTTGGTTTTCTTTTCACAAAATGAACCAAAACACTGACAACAAAGAGGATCTTGGGTAGATAATAATGAGAATAAATATGAAACAAAAATTAAATCACACCCTCTAAACTGGTAAAGGCTATTGTGTATGTTTTATGTATTTAATTATGTTTTTATGTTCAAGTATTTGTCAAGTATTTATTTTTCACCTGGCTGCAACACATCCACTCCTCCCTGAGTTTGAGTTTCTTACTCCTGCCCTGGCAAAGAAAAAATATCTATATCTATATCTATATCTATATATATAAAAAAAATAATATATATATATATATATATATATATCTATATCTATATATCTGGTATAAAAGAACCCATTTCTTTTATTCCAATTACAATTAATGTGGTCAACTAACTATAGTAAACTTAAATATGAGAGTGTAGGTTGTACACTATGGGTATGAATGCAATGACTGTTGTACAATTGAGAGATCTTTGTTCTGTTAATGTGCATAGATAATGGGTGGATTATGGACATTTTGGGAGTGTTCTCTGCCCTTCAACTGACCTACTGCTAGTCCTAACACTGTACAATGGTGGAGGAAGCATTCAGATCATTTACTCAAGAAAAAGTACCAATACGACAATGTAAAAATACTCTATTACAAGTGGAAGTCCTGCATTTACATTGTTACTTAAGTAAAAGTACAAAAGTATCATTATCAAAAGTACTCGTTCTGCACAAAAACGGCCATTGACTGGCATATTATTATACAGTATATTACTTTATAGATTGTAAATACATTCATCAATGTGTTAGCAGCGTTTTAACTTACTACTTTATGTACAGTTTAGTGCAGTGGTTCCCAACCTACTGTAGGGGTCAGGCAGACAGATTTCTTGTTAGAGATCACAAACATTGCTTCACTTTGCCTCCACGAGCTTAGTAAAAACACGTTTGGATATTTTGGTAGATACAGGACTAAACATTAACCTTACCTGAACATTAAACTGTACCTTTTGTGATGAGACCAAACTAATATAAACCAATTTTCTGACAACAGCACTCAGATGATATTCCCCCATCTCTGCTCAGCTACTTTGAAACCTCAAAAAGCAGAGCAGCAGTTTGTGAGAAGCTCATCCTTGAGGAACTTGAAGGTATGACAACAAGCAAGCTCATAGTGCAACATCATGCTTCTGGAGGCATGGCTGCTAAATTACTGATCTAACCTGGCACTTTTATCATTCTATCAGTTAACTACGCTGCATTTCTAGATATTTACAATTAAAAGACCTCCAAATGTTGGCTTGGCTGAACATGTTCCCCATGATGACGGATGTGTTTTCTTTCATCTCAGACTTCACTGGATCACATGACACCGAGGACATGATGAACTTGCCGTTTGAACTCGATAAGGACATGATGAAACTGAATGAGCAGGTAAATTTCTCAAGTTTCTTACTGTGTGACACATCCAAAATAGTTGTGGCAAACTATTCTAAAGTTATGCTTTGCCTGATACAGGTCATTAGTCACACAGAAAACGAGGAGAACAACACTTCCAGTGACACCCGCCTCTTTCCTGCACCCACAGAAGCACTTTTCACTCACAATGTGTCAGTGTGTCCCAACAATGAAGGTACAGTACATGTTTAGAAAAATGAAATGAAAATGCTTGAGGCAGCGCTGCGTAAACCCCACAGGGTGACACAATTCTCAAATTCAAAAGGACATCCACTGAAATTTTTGTGAACTGAAAAAATGGCCACGGGTTTATTTAAGACACACTAGAGGGTGATAAAAGTCATCTTTAAATTATCTTTTTCATGTGTTTATTTCCCAGGTAAAAGCATCATATTTTGGACAACACTTGTGATTAAAAAGTGTGATTCATGAAGAACATTATTGTTTTGATACTTAGGTACTTATGTCTGACTGACGGCACAATAAATTTGCTTTGGTGTATTGGTGCACAACATAAACATAGTGTAGTAAGAGAAAATTAAATAAATGATGAAAGCAAGTGTTGCAAAAGTCAAGAAATATAAAATAGAAGACAATTATAATAAAAATATGAAAAAAACTATAAAAAAGATGTACAATATATCTGAATTAAAATGAAAGAGTTGTGTAGTTTTAGAAGTGGTAGTTTTGTGCAAAAATTTGCAAAATTGTCCAAGGAGTGTGCAAAGAAATAGAGTCCCAAAGATGTGAAGACGTTAATGTAACATGCGGTGTCTATGGGAGGGGATAAGAGTCCATGTCGGTGGAGGTCCTGGGCCTTGTTGATGAGGCCAGTTGCAATCATGAACAAACATGACATCTTATGTTAAATACTGTAGTTAACTGCTGATGCTAAATTACATCTCTTCCCTCTCTGTTCACTTTCTCATTGCACTGTTGAGGCCTTGCTGAGGGTCTGATAATGTACTGAAAGGTTTGTGGTGACATGACAGTTGCCCACAAGAGGTCACTGTTGTCCTATTTTTTGGCTCTCATTAATGACTAGTGTGGTACAGTACTTTTCAGTACTTACAGTACTTTCCTTAAATCCTGTCATGTTTGACATAAACATACATAGTGTTTGAGCTGATGGAAACGCTCTTGTTAAAACTCAAAATCAAACATAATGAAACACAATAACTGCTACACCACCACTCTAGTTTTGACAAAATTTGGAAGAATGACAGACAGTATAAACCTGCCCCAGTGCTGCCCCAATCATTCATGTGAGATGATATACTGTATGTACTTCTTTATGCATTATTTTTTAGGCAGTTTGTATTCACTGCATGGTGCATGGTTTTCCTCCTTGCTTGCGGAAGTACTAATAAAACCTTACATTTTTGTACTCGTCACAGATGAATATATTGAGAGTGAGAAGCATTTAGCAGTGGAATACGAGGCAGAGCGAGAGAAACGACACTGTGAGGAGATGAAGAAGGAAGAGCAAAAGAGACAAATAGAAAGAGACTTCCAGAAGGAGCTGAAGAAGATAATAGAGGCAGAGAAGGTGAGTCACTCCTTTACTTCCTTTACTCAACATGGTTACTTGTCATAAAAATTCTTACTATAGTAGATGTAGGTTTTGGTAAGTATTTCAGGTGAATAAATTTGTAACCCTCCACTGTGTAGGGATTTGTCTCATACATCTTACTGAAAAAGAGATTAATAGAACCTTCATATATGTCTAATAATATATGTATTAATTAGGGAAACAGACAACCTAAGGAAACTGCTGCCTTGCTGAAGTGCTCTTGAGAAGGATACTGCCTCCTTGCTTTTTCAAAAAATATGCTAGAGTGGTAAAGGATATCCAAAGGAACAAATTCATTGATTCAACAAATAGATTGATAGAAATATAGCAATATGTCAGCCAGTTGCTTGTGCGTAGAAAGTTATAAAAGATAAAATCCAGAATTTAAAAAGTGTAAAATATCATAATGTATCCCAGTATCGTGTTTTTTTAAATTTATTATTGCTCTCTGTGTCCAGCTCCATCAGAAGGAACTTGAGTTGATGGGGAAGAGAGCTCAGGAAAAACTTGAACAGGAGTTGCTGCTTCAGCAGGTATGACTGAATCACCAGATGTTCCACCTGCAGAGACACCACTGGGTGTAGCCATTCTCCCTGGTTGATAAGTTAATTAAGTACTGGGACTCCGTTAATAATCTTAATTCATCATTATTTCAACAATCGTGACAGTGTGTGGAAAAATTAGCTCTTTTAGGGGGATGTTTGACTTTTCAAATCAGAGGTTCACTGACCTCAAATACCAGATTATAATAATCTACACTGAGAGGTCATAGTTCCATATTCCTCTTTAGGCTTTGGGTTGTTTGCAATTTACATGTTGATTGTTTTATGTACTTGTAATTAAATGTTTCTAATGAAATGGAGCAACTTGCTTCGTTCTAACTCTGACTTTCTTTACCAATTAGGAAATCATCAGCAATTTACAGAGACGAGTGGAGAAAGAGAGGAGGATGAGGGAGGAGGAGCAGAAGAGGATAAAGGATGAGGAGGACAAGAGGAAAAGGGAAGAGGCAGAGAGGAAAAGAATGGAGGAAGAGTCGAGGAGGAAGAAAGAGGAAGAGAAGAAAATAGAAGAGATGAAACTTAAAAAAGAAGAGGAGAGGAAACGTGAGGAAGAGGAAAAGAGGAGAAGGGAGAGAGAAGAAAAGAGGAAGAGAGAAGAGGAAAGAAAGAAGCTGGAGGATGAGATGAGAATAATGAAGGAGGAAGAAGAGAAGAAAAAGAAAGAAGAGGAACAGAGGATAAAGAAGGAAGAGGAAGAGAAGAGGAAAAGGGAGGAGGAAAGAAAAAAGATAGAAGAGGCAAGGAAGAAGATCGAGAAGGAGAAGAGAACAACGGAGGAAGAAATGAGCCGGAAGAAGGAGGAGGAGAGAAAAAAGAGGGAAGAGGAAAATATGAGAAGAGAGGAAGAGGTGAGAATAACTAAGGAGGTTGAGGAGAGGAAGAAGCAGGAGGAAGTGAGGAAAAAGAAAGAAGAGGAGGAGGCTCTGCATGAAGAGATGAGGAAGAGGGATGAAAAAGAACATGTAAATGTAAATGAAGAAATAAAACTTGAGAGGAAAAAGAAGGAAGAAAATGATAAGAAAAGGAAGGGGGAGAAGAAGGAGGAGGCAAGGAAGAAGGAGAAGGAAAGAACCACTATGAAGGAGGTAAAGGAAGTGGTAAGAAAAAAGGAAGAGGAAAATAGAAAAACGAAAGAAGAACCAATACTCATCGAAGAGGATGAAAAGAGGAAAAGGGAAGATGACAGGAAACCAAAAGAGGAAGAACGGAGGAGGAGGCAGAAGGAAGAGATGAGACAAGAGGATGAACAGGGTTACAAAAAAATAGAGGAAGAAATAAAGCTCAAGGAAGATGAGGAGGACTGTAAAAGGTGTGATGTGGACAATAGAAGGATGGAGCATGAGAGCAAAACAAAAGATAAAGAGAAGAAGCAGGAGGATGAGGAGGATGAGAAAAGGCTAGCGAAGGAGATAAGAAAAAGGGAGGAGGGGAGAAATAATATAGGGGCAGAGAAGGAGCTGGAGGAGGAAGAGGTGGGAGAAAACAAGAAACAGGTTTACAAAAAAACAGAAGAAGAAATAAGACTCAAAGAAAAGGAGGAGAGCAAAAAGAGAGTGGTGCACCACAGGGAAGAGGAGGGAAGAAGAGCAAATGAGCTGCAAAAGAACAGAGAAGCTAACCACACGAATATAGAACTAGACAACAGCACCACCTGGACTTCACACAGTGAGTCTACAACCAGTCCCATCAGTACTGAAACCATTCCACAACAACATGACCCAGAAGAGAATGTCAGTCAGACCTCCATAGACAAAACTGTGGGCTGTGAAAATCAAGCAGCAGGGCTCTCCACCGTGTCTGTTATTTTACCTGTGTGCCTCCCAGAGCATACAGAGAAGAAGAGGTTGGCATGGATGAAGGACTGCGTCCCCTGGTCTAAACTGTCCCTCCAGAACAGGAGGAAGCAGAAAGGATCTGTCCGTAGTCGGAGAGGGCTGAGAGGGGCTGGCGAGGCCGGCGGTCTGCCACCTCTCTGCCCAGACGCTCTGCTTCAGTCCACGGGGTGGAAATCCCTGCAAGAGGTGAGATTTGTACAAATCCTCAGCCGTGGTACACATTCATGAAGGATGAAGTTGTTTGAACACTGATATGTCTGAGGGATGAAACCAGGCGGCAACCTCCGGGTCTGAAAAGTGAAGCCAATGCTGAAGTGCCTTAAACTTGTATTCTTTCTAATAGCCAGCAGGGGGCGACTCCTCTGGTTGCAAAAAGAAGTCTGACTGTATAGAAGTCTATGAGAAAATGAGCCTACTTCTCACTTGATTTATTCCCTCAGTAAACATTGTAAACATGAGTTTATGGTCTCAATCGCTAGTTTGGAGTCTTCTTCAATACAACATGATGTTCATTTAGTAAATTATGGTCCTATTCAGAGTCAAGTAGACCATAAAGCAGGGGATGCTTTAGGGCGTGGCTACCTTGTGATTGACAGGTCGCTACCAAAGGCGTGGACCGGTCTGGGAGTTGTCCGGGTTTTTCGTCTTAGAACTTTAACCCTGTCACAGTGTGTTTTCAGTTCATGAAAGATTATTATAACATTTTGGTCGCCTAAAAATGTCTTATTCAGGGTTCGGTTGTACTTAGCTCAACCCTCTCGTGTCACCTCTGGTTGCAAAAAACCAAGATGGCAACGGCCAAAAACAAAATGGCGATGGCCAAAAGGCTGAACTCAAAGCTTCGAAATAGCAGTCCACAAATCAATGGGTGATGTCACGGTGACTACGTCCACTTCTTATATACAGCCTATGTTTGAAACTCATCCATTTGGGTTAGTAGACGTTCACCTACCGGAGCTATCTAATAGTATGCAAATCATGAGATATGTTATGACTTTGCAGTAAAAAGACAATGTTTTTAATACTGTATTTGCAAGGAAAATAATATTGCATTACACATCTATTACTGATTTCACCTATATGTTAAAGAGGATGCTCCATATTGGCAGTAAACCATTTCTGATTAACCCATATTTTGATATAATAATGACATATTCCTGTGCCATGTCACACATGCTAACCAAGACCTCTGAACCCTGAAGTATCTTCACTTCTCTTCCAGGTGACCACAGTGACCCTGGAGGACTTACCTGGCTGTAGCTTATCCACTCTCGCTCAGTGTACTCAACTTCGGTCCCTCACCCTCAGACGCTGTGGCCTCAGATCCCTGGAAGGCATCAACCAGCTACCACAGCTCTGCTACATCGATGCACAGGTGGATATTCAGTCAATATATAATTACTTTACTGTTTTAATGCCACTTTTTTCAAAGTGATCCAAGATCTTGGTTATTGTCAAGTCTTTATCTTTTTATTCTGAAAGTAAAAGTCAATATGGGCATATTTTGTTGTGTCCTAAGATCTTAATTTGTTTTGTCACAGGAAAATGACATCTCATTCGTCGACTGTGAAAATATGAGTAGTTTACGGGTTCTTCGACTCGGCAACAACAAGCTGACGTCCATCCATGGTTTAGCTGGTGCTGAAAATGTGGACGTCCTAGACCTCTCACACAACTCCATCACACGCATCGGTGAGAACTGGGAAATTCATTGAATACCTTATCAAACTTAAACTTTGATATTTAGAATATTTGTGGTATAAAATTAAATAACATGCCATTGTAATGTGTGATTGTGTCACATCTGAGGTCTCCAGTTGTTTTGTCTGTAATACTCCACAAGAGGGCAGCATCTCTCTTCTTTTCATCCCTGGATGTCATTCATTTTACTACAATATGCATTGAAAAGTGATTTATTTACTGAAGTTAACTGGAGCCCTGAGGCTAAAGCCATAAATAGATATTGGCCAGACAAAAGGTTAAACACATTGAATTGTAAATTCAGCTACCCTAACATTTTGTTATGGCTCACCTCTAAAATCAATCTTACAGCAGGGGGCTTTTGAACTATATTAAGTTCTTTAGACATGCTTATGCTTTGTGTACTGCTTATATGCAGACTCTGCCTGTGCTGTTTTCCAGTCTGAACAAATGACTACTCATTTTCCCGTCTCATCCCCAGCTGGTCTGGAGTCTATGAAGAGACTGCAGAGGTTGTCGGTGGATCACAACCAGCTGATCAGCACCAAAGGACTGAGGGACGTTTACACTCTCCTGCACCTAAACTGCTCAAACAACCACCTGGCAAGAGTGGAGGGTCTGGAGAACAGTGCTCTGCTCAACACACTGGACCTGAGAGCCAACAGCCTCACTGAGGTAAAAGAAACACACATTTACAGCTGATCACTGGAAGCGCTGCTTCTGATGTCAATGTTTCGTGAGATCAGTATAGAAACTGATTTGGATGTTTGAGGGGTATGAGGGATTTTCTTACTCAACAGGTTGTATTGAATTAGGCTCACATCATTCTGTTTTCATCTTGTAGGTATGCAAATAATTTGTATGTAGGGATTTTCCATGGAAAATCAGCAACAAAATTATATTTTGAAAAAACATTTTGTCCTTGTGCAGAAAACAAAAGATGAAAAAGTTTTCTGAATATAACTAGATGTTTTTTTTTTTTTTTTTCATTTTCTTATCAAGATGCAGAAACAAAAATTACCTATATTGGTTTCATAATCACAAACCCAAAATTAGGGACAGGGATAGGTATGTAAAGTTTGTCATGATAAAAAAAAAAAAATCTGTTATGTTTTTCAAACCTTCAAATTAAAAGCTCAAAAGTGTTACAAATTACATATGAGCTGATTTATATAAAATCAACAACTCATGACAGGAAGCCAATATTATCCCCTTGAAACAGATCATGGTTTAACAGGTTATCGTGACAAACCACGGGCTGCTGTTTGACAAAACACATTGCACCAAATTTTCCTGTGACTCTACATGTACAGCTTAATACCATGGCCTCTTATGTAATTACCTCTTATTCACACAACATGATTTGACCAGCTCTCCGCAACCCTGAACAGGATTAGGGTTTTTTTAATGGATGGAGGAAATAAAGGAACATCACATTTTACTTCAGTCCAACAGAATTACACCTTTGAACCAAAAAGGGATGTGGTGTAACAAGTAGGGATGGGACTCACAATGAGTTGATCGTGGTGAGTTTCCATTATCGGGATAATCATGAATATCCTCATACGAGTGACTTGAAAAAGCTATCCAACCCGTCATCTTGGTAGAGAAGTGAAAAATAGAGCCTGATTTAAAAAATACAGGAATTATCATGTGAGAAAGAACAAGACTCACATAATGTTACTATTTAAAAAAAAAATGTATTTATGCACAGGGACCTTATCATTATGTTATTTAAGATTGTTTTTCACTAAAAACAAAAAAAAAGATGTGTCCTATCTTAATAAAATGTAAGGTAAAGTGATTCCAGTAAATGTTAGTGCCAAGAGTTTTATGCATATTTTGATAATTATAATAAAAAATTTGCATGTTGAATAAAGATGAACTTTGACCTGAAAGTCTCAGAAACATCAAATTGAAGCATACAAGTGCATTCTTGAATCACACAGGCTTCATTTGAACTAAAAGAGAGATGCAAGAGAGTCAGAACTGCACAGTACCAGGGCCCTGTCAATGAGGCCCTAATTGATGTTATTAATTACATTACATTAGTTAAATTGTCTTCCATGAGAATGCTCTATAGGCAACAGTTGGAGAGAATGTCCATCTACTGAAGCTTATCTTCTGTCTTTGGGAGAGTAACTCCCTTCGTAATTGCTTGATGAGGCAAAGTAAAAAAAAAAAAAAAAACATGCAAAATAAAGGTACATACAAGCAAAAGTAATTATAATGTAACTAACTTTAGCATTTCCTGAGGCACCCCTTGTGGCTTGACTCGTGGCCGACACTGATGACTGTAAACACAGCAGGACTAAAACAACTGACATTGATGGACGGGGTCATTAAGGCGTCGCTGGACCAGCAGCAGTAGTAGAAAGTTAGTGTAACCCCACAGTGTGACCAGTGTTAACTGACAGCTTCACCCTGTTTTTCCATCAGCCCCCCAGTCTGAACAACCAGGTCCTCCTCAGAGAGCTGCATCTGGACGACAACAGCATCTCCTCCCTGCAGGGCCTCACTGCCTGCTGGCTTCCCCTCATGCAACACCTCTCTGTGGCCCAAAACAGGTATGTTCCTCCAGTCTTACCTTTTTTTTTTCCTTTTTTTCCCCCCATACAATTTTATTAGATTTTTTATACAATTACATTAACAGCAACAACAGTTTAACAGCAACATGAATATTATCTTAACATGTTGTGTAGCTTTAAAGAGTGATTATAATGTGTCTCTGTGTGTCCTAGATTAATCCAGCTGCCCTCCATGTCTGATTCGGTGTCTCTTTCAAATCTGGATCTTCGATTCAACTGCCTGTCAGGTAACAGATTGTCTCGATTAAACAGACCATATAAATCCCATTTCCTCAGCATAAAGGCATACGTACCTCTACTGTGCATGTAATGTGGACAAATTCAAAAACTCTGTTGTTTCAGCTTCTTTCTGCTGACTTTATCTTTCCAGTCCTTTACTCCCACTCAGCCACAGATTGATTTCACTTAACGAAAAAGTTACAACAGCTATAATTTCACATGCACCAAACCTTTTAAGCATAAACACTTCCATCTATTTTATGATGGAAATAAGATGCATAAGTTCACAAATCTGTGGAACACATCTCTATTTATTTCATCCAGTCGATGTAGCTCTGCATAACTAGATGAGACGCTGGTGAGAGTGAAGAATAGACTGAAAAATAGACATTGACAAGTTGTTTTTTCACTTCTCTCTCAGAGCTCCAGAACGTGTGTGAGAGTCTGGAGGGATGTCTATTCCTGCGAGAGGTCCACCTCACAGGGAATCCTCTTCAGCAGGAGAGGGGCTGGAGGTAAGGCGAGGGCTGGGTGGTGGAGTTAGAGCAAATTACATGGGCTACTTTACTTTTTCTACGATCTAAATTCACTGTTTTCTAATGTGGATGCATCTGCTTGTAAGACGAATCAGTGCTATTGTATTAAGCTGATTTGAATGTGTCGTATACTCTCGTTGACACACAGTTTCACATCAAGATAGCGTACAGTAATTAGAAATTTCCGTTTCTGGAAATTCTTTGGACAAAAGTTTCAGTTTCTGCTTCCTTTGCTGTGAAATATCACTCGCCGTGATGGACGTTCAAAGGAACATACCAATGAAAAGCTACTATTTCTTTATCACAAATTCGGTCTACTGGCTCAGGTAGTCTAAACATTCCAGCAGAACACAGGCCTTCCTGTCCACTTCCCAGGATTAGCACTGTGATCCGCGTCCGCTATTAGATTACCGCGACGCGCCACCGACATCTGCGCTTACGTACGCCACACTAAGGGCTCGTAATCCCCCCAAATATTGATACAACAGAAAAATCAATTATCTTTTCAGTGTCAATTTGCTCATTCACTTATCGTGCCTAAATATTTTACTGAAGTTAAGGCAGTTGCAGTGAGTTTATATGAAAAATATGCAATGACTGCTCATATCCTTCATGCTTCTATTGGCCCATCACGAGCAATGATGTCAGATGTTACAGGTTTCGCAAAGTTGTTTGGCTCCTCAGAGCTACTCACACCCATTTAGTAAAACAAAAATATGAAAAACTATACTTCGCTTGCCCCTCCAAATAGCCCATTATGTTTCAGTTTAGAAAATTAGTTTATTTTATAACATCATAACTGAGAATGTCAGTTGCACATAAACCATTCCTGCCTTTTGTACTACTTCTGATTTTTTTATTTGTAGATTTTCTTGCTTCATGGGTTATTCTCTGTCTGAAAAACATCCTAAAAACAGGGGTTACTTGTGGACATTTTTCCCATCCTTAAGCCTTAACTGAACCTTAATATTTCATTGAACTTTACCTAACCTCCAATGCCAACATTGGAATTAACCCTCTGTATTTCCACCCTCATGCCCTGGCCCTTTCATCCCAAGCCAGTGATAACACCGGTTAAATTAAAGCACCAAAAGGCAAAGCGCTAAGAGTTACACTCCCTGTATAGGCAGCCCCTGATCCAGGAGACGTGGAAGAAGAAAACACTGGGCCTGATTAATCAGGGCCACTTTAAGAGCATGTGCTTTGGAGGAAGTCTTCACTAAATGAAATACGGACTTGTGCTCATACGGGCTGGAGAAGGAGGATGAAGGAATGTGAGCCAAGAACCGTGTTGCCCTCAGAAAGGAGGATGAAATTTATAACAATTTAGGAAAAGTTTAAGTCCAAGTATACTCAATGTAGATATAGAAAGAGATTTATAGCATTTAAATTGTGAAGCTCCATCTTTTGAAGAATAGAGTTTCATTTATTTGATTTAATTTAAACAGTCTTTACAAATACACAGTTTGGTCCAACAAAAAAAAATGCTTTATGCTTCAAAAAAATAATAAAAACTGTTGAGTGTATTGCAGAGGTTATCACTAGGGATGCACTGATACCGATACTGGATCTGATATCCGGCTGATACTGAGTCAAATAGCTGGATCGGGTATCGGTGGCAATGGGGCCGATCTATTCAATTCAACTATATATTTATATACTATATACATCATATACTGTAAATTTAATTAAAATTTTGACCAATTTGTTGCTGCATTAAAAAGGTTTACACTTGAATTGTAATTCCTGTTCATTTTGAAGATTTTTTTTACCAAGTTTTTAGTGTACGATTTATTATTTAAGAACAATTAAATACATTTATATCTATGTATTTATTGGTAACATTTTGTTTTACAAAGTTAGGAAAGCAATGTTAAAGTCAGGCCTGATGATGCCTTACACGTAAAAGAATGATCCCAGTCACCTCCACACAGTGAGGCTTACAGCTTATTAATTAAACACTGGTATCAGATCGGTACTCTGTATCAGCCGATACCCAAAGCCCAGGTATCGGTATCGGGACTGAAAAAGTTGCATCGGTGCATCCCGAGTTATCACAGTACAGAGAGAGTCGTTTTTCTGAAAACCCCCCAATTATTTAATGAGAATCATCCATTGTAAAAATCCACAACTGGTGGCATCCAATTATTTGTACGTAGGTCTACTCTCCCAAGTGTGTCTAAGTGGCGTCCATCCTTGAATTGAATTACATTCCCCACCTCAACGAGCTCATGTAACCGTCAAAAGGTCCTATTTGGGTTCGGAGCTTCACTTGAAGACAGCCAGCCAGACAGCATGCCCGAAGGGCTGGAATCTAATCCCGATCTGTGTCGGAGAGCCCAAGTGGGCCACATCAAAAACCGTATCCCTCTGACAGTGCACAGATCTCGTCCTTTGCGGTCATGTCTTTGTCTCATGTATGGGAAAACTGTGCATGCTATCAGAATACAGTATGAACCATTTATACGGGTTTAAATCCTCTGCAAGGGTCTGAAGAAAAGGGTTTACAATCCGTACCTGAATCAAAAGAAATATTATTCCACCATCAGTTTTTATTTCTGTATTTGATCCTTAGCTCTCTGCTTCATCTTTATTAGCTGTACAGTCTGTAGTTATGGTACATAGACTGTAGGGAACTATTGATTGTTGCAGTAAAATGGAGCTGTGTTTTAAATAATCTACACTTAAAAATCCATTAGCCATGGATTGCTAAAACATCTTGTGATATCCATGTATATAAAATAAGAAATGCTCATATATTCACAAAAACACACAGGTTTTATCCTCCTCTGGTTAGACCAGATTTAAGAGCATACGGTGCTCTGGGAATAGATGTTGAGAAAAAAACAAAAAACAGTTGCTCAAAATGTTTTAAAAAATCGACTTTGTAGCCTGAAGGCTTGTATTTTTTACGGGTTTTATTGTTGCTGTTCCCCAGTGTCCTGTAGAGTTTCCAGCTCCACATTTTCCCACTGAACACCGACCACATTTGGCCTCCGCTAGTGGATGCTCTGAGTCTGTTTCTCTGGCAGATAGTTGGGATTCCTCTGCGTGGACATCCTTAGCCTCAGGCAGCAGTTACCTCTCCCCCAGACTCACAGCCGCTCAGGGCTCTCCTCCACTTCCAAGGCTCATACTACCTAACATATGCCATGGGTAGAGTTCCTTTAACTGCACTTTTAGAAAACAATATAAAGTTAACAATTGCATTAACTGTCTCAAAACCTATTCACTGTAAATAGATTAGTCCAGAGGACAAAATGTACAGTGTAGTCAGCATGCAGAACAGCATGTACGATGAGTGGCCTCAGCCAGACCCGAAACAGTCTCCTCAAACTCTTATTTGTCAAACTAAACAGAGAACCCTTCAGTATTAGAGAAACGTTCTACCCCTTGAGCGATACAGACAGAAATATGGGTTTACAATGATGCCTTGGTAAAAGATTTTTCTCTCTAACTTGAGTCTCATTTTGAAAATTTCTCTTTTTCGTGTTCTGTTCATGCCGCAATCAAAAGCCTTCATCGTCTCTGACTATACTGTTGTTTATACAAACTGTAGGACTCACCAAGCTGATGGTATTCAGTGCAGTCGGGAAGAGTGTATTCAAATGCTGTGTTATTATGTAGAACAATAGCAGGAATAGTATAGTTGTTTAAAAAAGTCTGAAATGTTATGTGAATGTGTCCGCTAAAAATGTCTTAGTAGATGATAGATTTAAATATATGTCTATACTTTTTTCATCTAAATTTTTCAAATAAGTTCAGTATTGTCCAGTGCTGCTACCAATATGATAGCAGATATGGTTTTATTTTTTATTTTAATATTTTTATTTAAATAAGTGTATTATTGATATGAACCACATTGGTCTTGTGTGTTGGTTAAATACAATATTTTTAAAAAAATATACAAAAAAGGTTTTCCATTCAAGTGCGCTACTTATACTATAGGATTAACTAACTAACTATAAGATTTTGTTGATATTATAGTGAATACTTCACCCACAAAATGACCATTTGTATATCAATTACTCACGGCGTGTTACCTTGAATTCTTGAAGAAAACTGAGAAAGGTCTTGATGAATTGAAGTAAATGGGGGGCTGCGTTTAACAACAGCAAAACTATATCAAAATGTCAAAAAGTCTAATTTATCCAGTCGTATGCTCAGACCTCAAACCTTACTATTTAAAACACTCTGGACTCGCTGACGGATGTTTTGATATGGTTTTGCTGTTGTTAAACGTGGTCCCCATTTACTTCAATTTATCAAGACTTTTCTCAGCGTTTGGATTCTCCGTTCACCGTGGACGCATGCGAGAAAAACAAACTTTTCTTCCAGAATTCAAGGTAACACGGGGTGAGTAACTGATATACAAATGGTCATTTTGTGGGTGAATTATTCCTTTAATGTCCTCTGATATTTCATCCACTTTGCTCTCCTTTTCAGATCCACTCTGCAGAAAGCAGTGCCTGGCCTGAGGGCCATCAATGAGCAGGAGACAGACTCTTTTCTAACGCCCCCTGCTGTTCAACAGGTCAGCTTGGCCTCAGGCAGCTTCCTAACGTTCTGTCAGGCTCAGCTTCAGCAGACTCGTGATTTACAGCAGCAGCACAGCAGGGAGCTCAGGTAGGAGACAAATGGCTGACTGCATGTGTAAATGGACTGTCGGTGCGCTGTGTGTCTAGTGTGGATGAGCGCTGGTCTTACCAGTGGTCAGAGAAAGTGGTTGGATAGGCGTCATACTCCAAAATTTACTGTTAATCCTTTCTAGAACTGTCGTGGAGCCATCAATCAGAATTATTTGCCAAGTACATACATACATACATACGGAATTTGACTCCAGTTTTATGCATCTCTTTCAATGTACATACACAAAAATAGAAATAACAGCTAGGGACAAGGCCAACAAAACTGGACAAATATAGGTGAGGAATAGACAGGACTGTCATGTACAAAAGTAGTGAAAAAAATAGGTGTATATATAAATATTATATATGCATAAAAAGCACCAATGACCAACAATAAAATAAGAAATGAAATAAAACATTCTATATACAAGTCAAGTGTTGTAAACAATACAAATAGAGCAAAGAAATAAATACTGGATGGATATACATGGACTGGATGATGATGTACAGTATGTGGATGTATACATGTCTATATACTGTATGTACAGTGAGTAAGATTTAGGACAAAAACAATCTGTGATGCTTATTGTTAACTCAGATAACACCATTTTCATCATGATCATTTCCTCTAATACTGACACCAGGGAAGTTCGGGGAGTTTCCATTACATCATCTGTGTTGGTAAACTGAAATGTTGAGGTTTCTGAAGCAGCTCATGGGAAGGAAGGAGGGAAATGCTCAGCTCAGATTTGTTCATTCAAATTTGGCTTGGAGGTGTCCTAAAAGAAAAAAAGGGTAATGAATGCACCATGTACTGTAGTTCCAGTGTCACTTTCTCCCTTTTATCTAACTTGTCACTAAACTCTGTGGCAAGTAATTATTAATTCCGCACCAAATTACGTAAAAATCCAGAAAATTACCAGAAAATCGGAACATGCAGCGGAGAGGTGAAACCCTAAAGGGATTATAACACACTTGAAAAGAAAAATGGAATCAAATGGCAAACCAGAGTAAAATTGGACGATATAAATGAGTGCAAACCTATTTACAAGAGGTCATATTACACGTTTCATCTTGTGCTGATCAGCCCGTCAGACAGACAGACATGAGGAATGTCAGCTATCCTCTTGTTATGTCTCATACATAGGGCGTAGTGAGCCTAAAGACAACGTCCATCTATTTTCACAAGTCCTTCGATGTCACTGGCCTCTGCACACATTGACACTCCCATGCGAGACGGACCACCAACACTTAAAACAGTGGTCAACTCTCTGCTTATCTTCATGACCCTTCCAAATTACACAGCACAAAAGATGAAACGTGGCTGCAGCTACCCGTGCGGGTCACACTGAGGACTCCTATGGCTTGGGGGGGTAGCGTGGCGCTCCCTTTGCTTCACCCCTCGCTGTGTGCCCTCTACCCCTCTGGCCTCTGGACAATGAGCCATTCTGCGGGCTTAGCAAGGACCAACACAGCCATTTAACCCCTGGCCTGACCTTGTGTCTGACTGAGGTTTAGAGGAGGTGAGAAGAGTGCCACACGCCGGTCCACCGGTGACTGTAAGGTGGGACACCATGGGGTTTATCAGGGGTTTGGTTTCACAACTTTTCTCTACAGGGAGTAGAGTGGAGGCTAAATCCTCTGTTCCTCACAAAATGCCTCTATTTTATACCTACGATGTACTTTTTATGAATTTTGCTGAGCAACTAAAGTCTCTTTCTTTTAATACAAACACAGAGGTTTAAGAAAAACAAGTATTTCTGTGTCCTAGAGAGCATGTATGATAGAGAAATCCAGAAAAGGAAATACATGAGAAGGAAAGGGAAAAAATTTACTTCTTAAATCTTACTTCTTTTTGTTCTGTATTCTCCTTGCATTCTTCCAAACAGCTCAAACGTCTCTTAGAGACAAGCTGGAGGGGTAATGGAGCAGAATATATTGAATCTTTAATGTTCTCTTCGACATTCATATCAATATGATGGTGTAATTAGGGCCATTAAAAAAAATACGGAGCCAGGGGAGGGGAGTAATATTCCAAGAAAAAACATAGAATTTCCAAGATAAAGGTTGTTAATTTAAGAGAAACAAAACTGGGAAAAATAATCCCTTTTTCAACGAACCACATCGCTTCACTTTGCAAGTTTGGATCAATTTCATCACACCGCAGACACAACCGCTTGCCATGTATTATGCATGCAGTAGATGACCTAATTAAATTATATTTTGCAATCGGTTTCAGCAATAACGAAATGCTTGTGATTTTACCCCAGAATCTCCATCTTATCATAAGCATCCGGACTCTGAAGAGATATTGCCGTAAATTGAGCCTATTCAGAAAAAAATACTGATTTGGATGAGATGATAGCTTTTGTGAACTACAATGCAATGAACAGATGCAAGGATATCTCCATGTTCCATACTGTTGCACCTCCTCATTAACATGTGCATGTGGCATCCCCTGTTTAACGGTCGCGTCTGTGGTGTGATGAGGTTGATCCAACCTTGCAAAGTCAAGTGATGTGGTTCCTTGACAAAAAACAAATTTTTTTCTGTTTTTTTTCACGCAAATGTATGACTTAATAATCTCATAGAATATTCAAGTTTTTTTCACCTAAATTTGTGAGTTTTTTCTTGTAAATTTACCACTTTAATTTCACGGAATAGCTAAGTTTTTTTTCGTAAATTTACAACTTTAATCTCGGAATTTCTGAGTGATTTCTCTGAATATTACCCTCCTCCCCTGACTACGTAAATATTATTATATTTTATTAGCTGTCGTACATCACAGATGTTGCATATTGCCATGGTTTAGAAACCAGATTTAGAAAGAATAATCCTATTTAACCATAAAACTAGCCTTTTCCTGGATGTTTGTCATTAAAAAGCGAAATGTTATTGTTGATCTAAGACAGAACGTAACACTCGTCTCTTGCATGAATGTCTAATGCGGTACACACCCACCCCAACCTCCCCGCCCTTACTTTCCACCTCGCTACATAAACAGCACCCTACTTCCTGCACTGCCACTGAACATTGACACTGCATGTAATTTGTGCGCTGCAAATCATTTAATGTGAATGTACTGCTTAGGGATACTGGGCTGCTTTAAGTATAGTTTCACATTTTTTCAAGTCTATCTTAAAACAATACTCACATGCCCATATGCACATTAAAAGAGTCATCACGGTTACAATGCATTGGATGGGGATCAAAATTCACAGTCCCTGTTCTGTGTGAAGATGCATTTCAAAGTTCAGCTGAAACTAATACGTGGCTGCAGCAGTCTGAGTCAGACAAATCAAGTGACTAAGCAACAATCTTAACATATTTTTGCTTTTAGTCTCTAAAGCTTCACGTGCCACCACTTTTTAGTCATCTTGGTGAGCTAGCGTCTATCTGTTCTATTCCTGGTCTATCCTGAAGTTGATGTAAACAGCATCTGTATAGAAGAACAAGAAGCAGATCCAATCTGCAATAAATAACACACTAAATCCATTATACTTTGGCACAGGCTTTGTCTTGACCTTTGCTTGTCTTCAGTTTCTTGCAGTAGTTATAGCAGTTTTGACGCCTGCTGGGAGCACCCATATGACACAGCCCCAGAAAATGCTAGAGCCCCCAAGTGTCCTAAAATATAGTTGTAAAGACAATAGGGATTTTGGTGTTGTGTTGGTGCTGTCAAAAACATTTTATATTGCAGCTTTAGCATTATAAAACATTTTTTGGTCAGTTCTGCTCTCTTATATCAGTGGTATACATGTTGATGGTGACCCTGGAGTGAACCAGCAGGTACCGGGGGGAGGGGGTCAGTGGGGTCACAATCCTCTTGGACCCCCCGACTGCCCTCTGTCTTGTCCCACTGAGAGCGAAGAGCTAGGTCTTTGTAGGGCAGAAGCTGTACTACCTAAGGCTACTGGCCCTGCAGACCGGCTGGGCACTGGAGCGTCTCTGCCCCCTCGGGGTTGAAGACACGGAGGGGAGCAGAGCCAAGCATTGCTAATAGATTAATTAAGTTTCCATTGAGGTGGCTTTGTAGTCCGTTTATCCCCTCAATGAAAGAGACACTATGTGGAATTAGGGCACACACAGAGCAGGCAGGCAACTCACACACACACACACACACACACACACACACACACTCAGTTCATTCACTTTACCTCAGATGAACTGGTCCAGAATAAAAACTAAATATTAGCAAAGTCTGATATTCCATTACATTTACTTTTATATTTTTCCGTGCAGCAGAAGTGATTGAATTTCTCAGGAAATTAAAAATGCTGAATTAAGCTTCTCTAATACTATTTAATAACAGCATGCTCCAAACTAAATCTAAACGTCATGTCTTTTGAATGATTACAACTCACAACGCCACTGATAATTATTTTTAAGAAATAAATATTTATAGAATATAAATCATTTTTAGAAACAAAACATTTTTCTTTGTACTGTAGGCAGGGTGATTAAATCCGAACTGTACAGAATCCACCTCATACAGGTTGTAACGAGGCTGTTTCCCAGATCCAATGATCCACAGCTCTGAGATGATTTACTAATATTAGTTGTCCCAATGAATTTTCCCAGTGTCAAACTAATCACAGAAACGCAACAGAAATCAATGTAAAATCGATTTAAAACTAACATGAACATCCTTACATTGAATAAAAGCTTTTAAACTGGAACTCCTAATATATATCGACGGTTACGTTTATGCAGCATTGATGAAATCATCATGTTTAGTACACTAATGTTCAATCAATGCTGCCATTCTAAAGAGATTCTAAAAAGAGTGATCATCCAGACCTGATACAGTATGTCTTTTTGTGTGTATGTTCACAGAAATGCCTCATCTTCCCTGGATGCTGTAAAGACCTCCTGCCGTCACTTCACTGAGGCCCTGCAGCTCGCTAAGGACCAGAGATTTGCCCATGAATATGGTGACACCACTGTGGCTGACAAACACAGGGCTGCAGGCCAAACAACACCTGAGGAAACACTTGACATGGATAGTACCAATGCTGAGAAGCGTACTGAGCGCCCAGAAATGGAATCCACCGGAAAAGTCCAACCAGTTCTTCCAAACAGGGACAGATGCAGCTACTGGACCTTTGAGAAGTCAGCTGCAGAGAGTCGGCATGACACATTCAACACTGTTACAACAGGTCCAAAGACAGGAACAGTAGCTAGCAAAGCTAACTCTGGCGGTGTTCACTCCTCTGCAACAAAGATAAAAACAACTTCCTACAATCTTGAAATGGCACCTTTGTCCAACCATCAAGACCTGGACCTCCAAAAGTAAGTCACCAAATGTTCTGAGTCGATAGGACATTTCACCTTGTCTCAGTAGGAAAAGCAAATGATGAAATGAATGATGGCTGAATTCCATTTAGCTGTTTTGATTTCAGGTTTCTGCTATTGTGCGTGGCTATTAAATGAAGACTGGGACACGGGTTCTGTGTCTCAATTTGGATACTTCTGTTTGTACATTTCCATGTATTACACTGTGGACACTATGTACTTACTTGAATTTCGACAGGGTAGTGTTGTCTCAAATTGCACACGGCTGTTATGCACTCACTGGAAGCTCGGTAGATCAGCTGGTGATAGTCAGCCACGGACATCACGCCATATCGGCCGTAATTCAATTCAGATGGATAAATTAACCCAATAATGGCTTCTGTCCAACTACAGTATAGTAGCACTTAGTGAAAAAAAACACATGTATAGCTTACATTTGTATAGTTCGGAGTTTTCACAAGTTTGAAAAAGGTTGGTGGCCACTCCCCTTCCGCTACGTAGCAAAGATGATGACCCTTGAGGTTGAGAAGTGTCCAGCGTTTCACACTCAACGTTTTGAACGTTATGAGTTCAACATCTGGGTACTTACAGTGCACTGCAATTTGCCATGCTTCTCAGTGTGAATGCACTCAAAATAGAAAGTTTAAGTACGGAAGTACGCAAATCGAGACACAGAAGGGGTCTTTGACAGCATGGGAGCTATGGGGTGTGACACAGCTCAGGTGCTCTTTGGGTGCGCTTGGCCAGACAGAACTTTTTGGGTTTGCTCGAATGGATGGTGGCCAATATACAATAGAACATTTTCAAATAGAAAACATTTGTTTATGCAGAATTGTAATTCTGACCTATAAAGTAGGCTACTATTGACACCCTCCCTGTAGACGCCTCAGTGAAACAAATCAATCATCCTCATGTTCTATGATCGTGTGCCAGCTATCGAGCCTTTCGGCAAGTGCAGACCAGATTTGACCGCGCATGTGTTGTACCCCAATGATATGACGCCATATGAAGCCGTGACATCTCCTCTGTCTAGCCTCCTTGGTATCGTGCATGCTGGCGCACTGTCAGGAACACTTGAATAGAACAGAGCCATCGTTAGTGTTATTAGTAACACCTGTGCTTTTCCTACAACGACAAGTCCAACTGTGAAAAAGGCCTATAGTGTCCACTTCTGTGCATCCCACACTACGCTGTCGACAACAGATCAGTGAGTGTTTGTAATGAAAGCCTCCAAATTCTTTCATGCTACATAAGTGGACTCTGCTGACTTAAAGCAAACACACTCTTTTTTTTATATACTTCTTTTTATAGCAGCTCAGCGTTTTATTAGTTTCTGCTGCAGAGCATTTGTCATCATTGGAGCCTCCTCTCTGTGATTTACAGCAGAAGATGTTGAACATCTTATTCATTTTAACACGCAGCTTCATCATTAACACCGCACTATCTGTGGGAGGACCATAGATCTTTGATATGAAGGGTGGCTCTGGACGGGCTGGAACTCTCCAGAGTCCTGCTCTCCAGATGTCTGCTCACAAATAAATTCACGTTTTTGAAAGACGAAGGTGCTATGACATCATGTATATCCCTCACTTTATGTGTGTGTGTGTATTTGTCTGTGTGTGTGTGTTCTTTTTGGAGCAGCACAGCAGCAGTCGTGATTCAGCAGCTGTGGAGGAAATATAGACAGAAATGTGGGAACATCAGCAGCTTTTCCACAGCTGAGGAGGGAGGAGGAAGAGGAGGAGATGGAGGAAAGCCAGAGTCAGGACCTTCCTATATTAACGGGAGCGTTGTTGGCCGGGATTATGCTGCAACTGTCATCCAGGTAAAACTGTTGGAATTTTGTCAGACATTTCTGACCTTTTTGTTTGACTTACTGTACAGGAGGCAAAGTCCAACAAGTGGAGTCAGGCTATAATTAAAGGGTATCTTCAGTATTTTCCAGCCTGGACCCTATTTCCCTATTTTTAGGGAGAGAGCTGTAACCGGCAGCCACAAAACGAGCTGCGAGGGCAAGTAAGCATCGTCACTGTAACGTTACGTCCACTAAAAGTGCTTGTTTCTGTCACTGACAGTGTCTGATAAGTGTCTGACAACATTATTGGAAAGGACCCTACAGAGAAATAGAAAAACTGGAAACTCCAGAGAAATTTAGATAACACAAACTCTGCCCGGCTGGACAGAGACTTCTCCTTGAGCGAGACGCTTTCCATAATGTCAGACATTTATAATAACAATCAGAGCCTGTCATCGCAAAAACAAGCACTTTTAGTGGACGTAAATGACGGTGCCAGCTTGCCCCGATAGCATCATATTGCAGCCTGTGAGCAGCTGCCGTCTACAGCGCTCTCCCTCAATTCTGGACCAATTTCAGAAATTGTTGTCAGTCAATTGTTAGTCAGTTAGACACAAAAGCATGGGGAAATAGGGTCCAAATTTCCAAAGGTACCCCTTTAGGGGGCAACAACTTCATGTGTTTGTTGATCTTTGTTACATAGAAAACATACCTACGTAGCTTACGTGGTATTTTTTGTCATTTGCCCATTTTTGCAACATCCTCCACCAGACAAATTTCCCTCCGATGTTATTTTGAAAGGACACTGTTACTGTACGTACAGGAATTTCCTTCCAAACTTTCTTTTGTGTAGTATATCAGCTACATTAGAAAACAACGATCCAGTCGGAGTAGAGTATGTAAAATGATGTGCCCAACGCAACATTCCCACACAACACGAGAGGTGGTGCAACGGTTCAACAAGCCCATGGTTCGGTTTGTACGTCATTGAACGGTTCGGCTAGTAAATACCCCACTCAAGGATTTTGAAGCTTTTACGCTGTCTTAAAAATGGCGGTTGCTAACAAGTGGTTAAATGAGACTACTAAACGTCATCACGCCGAACACTAGTCCGCCTTTAGCCTCGTGGTGTAGCGACCGTGGTGTAGTTTGTTTATAGCCTAACGTTAGCTTTTTACTTCTGGCGATTGCATTCACACTTCAAAAATCATAAAAGTGGTGTCCATCTGTGGAGATTATCTTGCTGAACAAAACATGTAAGTATCATAAACGTTTGTTTGCCACAGAGCTTATTTTCTGCAATAATCAAATATCCAATGGGAAAATCCCATTGGCTTTTTGACGAGGGAACCAGAGCAATGTTAACATCCGGGTTGGCCTACAAAAATACGTCGTCCCTGCACCACTTTATTAAGAACTTTACTGCTTCAACTAGAATCCTCCAGTATTGTGACTGAAAACTGAAGTCACTTTCACTCAGTGAATATCTGAAAATGTCCATTTTCACCCTTGAACATCCATCTTCAGGACTCATACGTGCTATGGAGGCTTATTTGGCTAATCCTCTGTATATAGGTGTAAGCTGCTGTTCTGAAAAACATGCTACTCAACACTTCTCCCAAATCCCTTCTCAACACAAAAAGTGTTTGATGAGTCCTTTAGGGCTCTCTAAGGGAGAAGGTGGGGGTAGTGGTGTAGTAGAATAGGGGGGGTACAGAGTGATTAATCAGATTCCAAAGAAGTGCGGTAGTAAGACTTCTAGGATTCCTGCTCGGCTCTACTTGAAGTGAAGTGTGCCCCCCGCAGCCAGCTGGGAATTGCAGGATTTAGAGGCTCACTGGAGCTCCATTTGTCTCGGAGAACGGAGTCACGCAGAGTTCAGACAGCAGAACACTCAGCAATTAAAAGAGAGGTTAACATGTTTTATCTCTCTAATGGGATAACACACAATATTTACGTTTGCCTCATGATTCATGGAGTTTTTTTTTACTATTTGTTCTTTGGGTACCTCCAGGCGTTTTGGAGGGGCTTCAGTCTGAGGAGGAGGCTCGCATCTGCTCTGGCTGCTGTCACATGCCCCGACACCGGAGAGGACGACACCTTTGAGGAGGTGGACGTGGATGAATTTGTCTTTGATGAGGTATGCACACAAGTTCATGTGTTCCTCACGTTCAAGGTTCAGTAACTCCTTACCCCCACAACGCCCCGTCGGACACACAAACCTGCACAGAGGACGTTACAAAAATGCATAAATGCGTACATATACTTACCCAACATTATCTCCATACACACACACACACACACAATCCTGCACATATGCAAATCTGCAAAAGTACATACAGAGACACAGAAACATGCACACAAGTGCACAAAAATCTGCACATGCGTGTGTTGAAAAACATACAAAAACATTTCAGGTTTACACATAAATCTACGGACAGGCAAATTTGGGCACATACACAAAAAGGAAAAAAAACACATATCCACAAATCTTTAGGAGCTATTATTTTAACCTGTTCTTGGCACTGAAGATCTCCCTTCACTATTACATATTATATACACTATAATATTATATATTATATGCAGTATTATATGTTTTGGTACTGAGAACACCTTTCTTTGTTGTTCCTCACCTGTTGCTATATATTAGGGCTGTCAAACTTAACGTGATAACGCGTTAACACAAATTCATTTTGAAGCCACTAATTTCTTTAACGCATTAACGCAACTTGCGTTTTAGGCTGTAGCGGGCTCAATTTTAAAGTTAGATCCTGGCATCATATTAAACTAGAAAACCTAAGGAATCCATTGGTACCAACCATGTCATGCTAACTTATTGCGACGGAGGCTAGATAACGCTAAATTTTGGCGAGGAAAAACAGTCATGGCCATTTTCAAAGGTGTCCCTTGACCTCCGACCTCAAGATACATGAATGAAAATGGGTTCTATGGGTACCCACAAGTCTCCTCTTTACAGACATGCACACTTTATGATAATCACATGCAGTTTGGGGCAAGTCATAGTCAAGTCAGCACACTGACACACAGACCGTGTTATGTTATGATTTGAACATATTTTTTTATGCTAAATGCAGTACCTGTGAGGGTTTCTGGACAATATTTGTCATTTGTTTGTTGTGTTCATTGATTTCCATTAATAGATATAGACATACATTTGCATAAAGCAGCATATTAGAGTATGAAGTACTTGACATAAATACATTTATATAAAATCTTTTTATTTTCAAAAAGGCAGCGCTGGAGAAACACTGGACCTTGCCGCTTTCTGAGGACTCAACTTCCAGACGTTACCCTTTGTCAGAGCAGCCACCATCTCTGAAGGTAAAGAAATTGTACCGGGACGTTCTGTAATATTCTTAAAACCTAGTGAGCTGTGTTATAGTGGAAGTGGCCAGTGGATTTTGGGAATTAGCAGCCCCTGTGTGATGTCACTGGAAGAGTTATTTTCTTGCCTTGTCCCTTTCTCATCTTGGTTATCGCCCCCTCCAGGATTTGTCTCACTCTCCCTGATTGATCTTTAAATTTACCCTCTTGAAAAACAAGATTATTTCCTGGAGGGCTGAAGGTTGCTCTGCACCAGCAGATGTCATTTTTCATGCTGGCGGACAGTCGTCCTGTTTTTTTTTTTTCTTCATTTACCTCTCGTTGGATCTTTTCTTTGGAGCGTGCTCAGCGCTGTACATCATGGTGGCCGGTTTACGCCAGCTGATGCGGTGCAGCTGCCGTCATGGCCGGCCTCAATGTGTTGACACTGAGGTACACATCAAAGGCGGGGATGAACAATTTAGCGCTTCCACAAAGAGAAAACGGGACCTGGAGAGTAATTAAGCTGTTAGTTTGACTTAGCTAGGAGCATTCCTTGAGTTAAAACTGTGTCAGCCAAATACCTCAAAAGAAAACATGCACTTGAGTTAAATGTGAGTGGACATTATTGTATACATCATATTTCATTTTCCCATATTTTCAACATATATTAGGGTCTGTATGTTGACAGAGCTTAAACTCTATTTTTCCATTTAGAGCTCCAATATCACAACCTTCTGAACACACCTCAAAGTCAATTTTTACTCTGGCAGAAGTTTCCTAAGTTAAAATTTTGAATATAATTGTAAATAATCACTCCAGTAAATTAAAAACTCCATGGCTGCTGTGTATACTTTTGTTTAAGCTATTAAGAATCTACTAATCAAATAAAGTGATAAGAGCTGTTAATTATTGCTGACATTGATTTGTGTATTTGTTCCAGCCTCCTGGCCACTTTCCTGAACCCTCCCAGTACATCCTCCCACCACCACTGGTATGGAGGCCAAAGCAGGCCTGGGTTTCTGGAGAACACATGGACTCTGCTAGACAGAGAGTCTCCCCAGAGAGCTCCAACAGGTAGAACAACCCACCGCCAAATTATTGGCTGCCATCACAATAATGCTGTGTGAGTCTGTTCACAGTAGAAACACAAAGTCATATCAAGCTGGTGAATACACCATAGGTGTTAAGCTGGGTTTTTGCTTGCTGTAGTGTCCCTGGCGTGAGGGTGTGCAAGCCAAAAAATGTCACATACTCTGACACCTCTGAATTTTTGTAACTAGGTGCCCCCTGCGTGTACGGGACTTTTCAGACACAATAAGATAAAAGAAAATAAATTAAGTATTAAAATTAAGTAAAATAATGAATTATAAAGTTTTTAAATGCTTTGAAAGCAGGAGATTTTAGAAATCTACATGTGAATAAATATTTTACCAGCTGAATCAAATTGTTTACATGATATTAAACCTTTCAACCTTTGTTTTATTATAATATATTTAATGCTTGACTCCTTTCGTTACAGGGATTGTATAAAGGCCGTAAAGTATGTCCATGAATATGAGATATGAGTTTACAGTTAATAACAATTCCTCCCCGGCATCGAGGAGTTTGGTTTATGGCGTTTTACCAGTTGACTTTTTCACGTTGTCTCGCGCGAGTATAAACAAAGCTTTAGCCAGGCATTCTAACTGGACTCCTCATATTCTCACTTTTATTATACTGTACCTAGATGACATTCATACGACACTGACATTGAAATATTCATATGTAGTCAATCCAAAGCAAATGACTAAGAACACCATTAGATGCAAGATTGTTTACTGTCCTTCCTCAGTACACAAAGGACATGAAATAGTATTTGCTCCAGTACCAAAATGTAGGTGACCTTAAATTATGTATAAAAGTGCAATAAAAACAATTAAACAAACATGAATAACACAATATTAAACACATGATATTAAACAAGCGATACACAAAATCAACCATGACACAATTATGTTGAAATTAGATATAAATTGATTTTCAGACAATGACGACACATATCTAAATTATGTCAATATTTAACATACTTATGTCATGGTTAGTGGCATACAAATATGATGGTTTATAAAAATGTATGGTTCATATTATAAAACATACATTTGTAAATTTCTGCATGTCATGATATCCTTTTTTAAGGACATTAATCTCTTTATGATTTCAGAAGCAAATCTCCTGCTTCAACCTCAGTGCTCAGCGGTCTCTCTGAAAGATCAGAAAAGATTATGGAAGAATGGTAAATCACCGTCTTATCATACACTGTGTCTTCTGTTCGACGGGCATGTGTGTTTTGTTATTTCATTGAATGGGATTTTGTGTGTGACACGTCTTGTCCTTGTTGTCTCCAGGGGTTTCACCGACAGCCACACGGCTCTTCTGATGCTCAAGAGAGCTCAGAAGATGAAGTCAACAACGCAACGGCAGAAGAAACGTAGGGGTGAGTGTGTGTAGAACAGATTATTATAGATATATACTCAGTTGTTAGTTTATTAGGTACGCCTAGCTAAAGTTTAGGTGAAGTTTATAGTACTGCTGAAACTGTAGCAGAGAGGTGTTGGTACAACTGTATGGTCATTTTGGAGGCGGCAGTTTTTGGTGCTGTTGAATTGCGTTATACCACCACCACCACCACCACCACCACCTGCCAGTGTTTTTATTATTTTGTCTACCTGATTTATATCAATGAGGGTAGGCTAAATAACAGAAACACCTCTTCCCTTTTTTCAGGTTTAATAGAATAGTTTTCATATATTATATGAAGAAATATTCAGATTATGAGGGCTGGTCAGAAGCTCTCGTTTTTTTTCTTAAATGCTCTCAAATACAAAGCTTCCTTTGTTCAGTAATCCTTCTACACCTGAACTAATGTGTCTTCCTGTCTCCTCATTCCTAATCTTTTAACACCAAATATCCCTCACAATATGGAAGAAACTGCTGTTAGGACATAAATCCATTTTCATACCATTTTAAAAGGGAAAAACCCACACTCTTGTTTTTGCCTCTCTTCATTCTCGTCTTTGTTCCTTCAACCGTGCTTCGGCGGTGAACCTTTCCACCCCGCGTATGTTAACGAGCCATAACAGACAGCAGAAGCCAGGACCTGTCGCCTCTTATTGGGCCTTATTTGAGAGCCTGCAAAGGAAATAACTATTGCCAAGAAACCTCTCGACAAGTCATCCCGTGATGACTTGCGTTCCGATTCATTGTAGTGGTTGAGTGCGGCTGCAGTGAAAGGTGACCTCACCTCCGCTCTGCACCAAGAAACAGTAGTCCTGCCACGATTATCATGCCACGGTCATGTAGAGGGAGGCTGCTCTTTGATCACAATTGCAAATGCATGATTCCAATAGCAGGGCTCTTGTCATCTTGCTCCACCGACACACAGGTCTATGTCGGCACTAACCCCTAATGGCATCTGCCTCAGTGGAACCAGAGCGCTGTTCTAAAATTTTCCAAATGTTTGGTCCTGGTCTTCTGCTTCTGGTTTTAGGCCTGCCTTGTCCTTCTTTGACCCTCTCTCTTTCTCTCTCTCTCTCTGCTAGATCCCTCCGTCCGTCTTGCCTTGTTCAGAAACTGCAGTTACCAGCTGGCTCCAGTGGAGGCACGAAACAGGCCAGCACAACTCAACAGGAATGATAGAAAAGGTAGGAATTGAGACCTGAGACACATTTTGTAAACCTGCGGTAACACCTGTAAATTCAGCTTTCTAAAGCCCCTTTCCCACTGGACAAAAACCCCACTACCACCCACTAACATCTGGCTTTTGTTTTCAGTGGTAGAAGTTACAATAGGGATTCATTCCCCGTACAAATGACTCTGCAGTAGTCACAGGTATTTATCGGCTCCAGCTCCGATTGGCAGTGATGTAAACGTGACACCCGGCCGGGTGGACACGCTAATTTTCGCCCCTTTTCCGGTGCGATTCTGTGTGACGCGCGTTGAAATGAATATATAATATATAATAAATAAAATCAACAGGGATTTGGACAAGTATTATAATTTATAATTATAATTATAATACAAAACATACAATTACCATTCTCTCCTCAAAGCTACCAGACTCCAGTCAGAAAACAGTCATTTTACCCCGCTGATCATCGAAACACATTTCATTCAGTCTCAAATGAAACAAAATAAAACTCATCAAAACCGTCTTTGTTAGTCTTTCCATTGTTCCAACAATCACCAACTCTGGTTTGGTCGAAATAAACACTTAATTCACAGAGTTGAATGTGAAAATAAACAGCCGTAATGCTCTCCTCAAAGCCACCAAACTCCATTGACAGAAACAGTAATTTTACCTCACTGATCATTGTAAAACACACTTCATTCAAACTTGACAGAAACAAAATAAATCTCATCAAAACCATCTTTGTTAGTCTTTCGACTGTTCCAACAATCACCAACTCTGATTTGAGAGTTTGAAAGAGAGACTGAATAAGTAACAGATACACTAACATACATACACAACGCCAGAAAAAAACAGAAAGGCATACTAGTCTATTGGCAATGGGAAAAGAGTCTATTGCCTATTTTTAGTGGTTTTTCCAGTGTTTAAAAAACCTGCATATACACGCTAATTTTGGTGGAAAAGGGGTATTAGTCTGACATGAACATCTGTACATACCAGAGCATTACACTTGAGACTGGAAACTCAACTCAAACTGAAGAAAATACAGATATATTACAATACTTTATTATATTACTTTATTATTATTATTTTCATAGTTTTGGCAATTGTTTCTATCAGTGAGAATAACATAAACTCACTAATGTTGTTGAGATCTGGCAACATGGTGATATTACTTCAATGAAGTCTGACAGTCTGTCATGTTTCTGGACCAGAAGCATTAGCAGTAAGAAATCACACATTTGTTTTTTATCATCAAGAGAAATTATTGCCAAAACTGCACACACAAAAATAACACCTAGGTTGTATGAAACTGGAATTTCTCTTTAAATGTAGGTGCTATTTCACTGGTCCCAAACAGTGGGCAACTCCAGGGTCTGAGAAGTGAAGCCAATGTTGAAGTGCCTTAAACTTGTATTCTTTCTAATAGCCATCAGGGGGCGACTCCTCTGGTTGCAAAAAGAAGTCTGATTGTATTGAAGTCTATGAGAAAATGAGCCTACTTCTCACTTGATTTATTACATCAGTAAACATTGTAAACATGAGTTTATGGTCTCAATCCCCAGTTTCAAGTCTTCTTCAATACAGCATGATGTTCATTTAGTAAATTATGGTCCCATTTAGAGTCAAATAGACCATAAAGCAGGGTATGCTTTAGGATGCGGCTACCTTGTGATCGACAGGTCGCTCCCACGGCGTTGTCCGGTCTGGGAGTTGTCCGTGTTTTTATCTTAGAACTTTAACCCTTTCACAGTGTGTTTTCAGTTCATGAAAGTTAATTGTAACATATTGGTCGCCTAAAAATGTCTTATTCAGCGTTCGGTCGTACTTAGTTCCTCTTGTGTCACTTCCGGTTGCAAAAAACCAAGATGGCGACGGCCAAAATTACAAAATCGAGGCTTCAAAACGGCAATCCACAAATCAATGGGTGATGTCACAGTGACTACATCCACTTCTTATATTCTGCTGTCCCAAACTTAAAAAACAACAACAACCGTGTACCTGCATGTTTCTGAAGCTGTTTGTATAAGTGGTTTCACATAACCAAACAGGTTTTAACTTATCACAGATGACATTCTTTCTTCCGTAAGATATAATTCTTATTGTTGAGGATAGTAAAACAACCGTCAAAAGAGTTAACAGGTTGACCGTGGTGTAAAGTAGTTTGATAGTCCGAGAAGAGGCCAACTTCTCCCTCCATCTTTCCTGTTGTGGCCTCCTGCCCTGCCCTGAGGTGGAGAGATGATTTGGCATTGTGACGTCCACAGCCAGACTTAAAAGGGAGGGAAGAGCCGGGAGGGAGGACAGGGGGGGGGGGAGTCTGCTTTTATCATGCCTGTCTCCATCTTTCCTCTGCACCCCACCCCCACCCCCACCCACCGGGGTCAAGGCCTCACATCCAGAGAGCACGGCGCTCGCGGTCATCCAGCAGTCACAGGGACGCTGTAACAGCAGCGTTTGCCAGCAGGCAGTGAAGTGACTGGTCCAAGTCCAATGCTGCCATAAGCATGAAATACCCCTTAATTAGCTGTGGAGAAATACAGTATGTTTGCTTGTCATTTCGCGTTACAGTTTTTTTTTAAAAAGGAAACAGATCGTACCTTAAACTTTGGGATGTTTTTCGTTCCGCTTTATCTGTTTTGGGTGGATCGCTTTAGTAATTTGTTTGTAGAATAGTTGTGAAGGAGTCGCCTCGTTTCCCTTAAAGCTGATTTATTGCTGTGCAGCCAAAGATCAAGCAACAACTTATTTTAATGTTTTCAAAGTTTCTTAAGAATCTTTTAAATATTTTTCAGTGAATTGCCAAACTCACAATGCAATTTCATCAGACAATGATGGACAAACTTAACATTTGGCAGCGATGGCAGTTGATTTTTTTTCCCCATTAATAACTTTTTGTCTTATAATTTATTTAACATGAAAAGCTGATTTTGAGTATGACAGCATAAGTGTTTATTTTGAACTGCAGGTGTATTATGTCAAGTTTCCAACACTGCGATTGCTGACCCTAAAGTCGTGTCTGAGCACAATAAAGCTGTGGATAAGCTCTCAGCCAACTGGCAGTCGAGGACCGCTTCCATCCAAATGACCTATTACGTTACCACAATATTTCCAGTTGTGGTTATTTCCAATATGCTTATCTCTCTTCTCCACCCTTGTCTTGATAATTCATCAAACGGGACTGGTGTTCTGGAGCAATGAAGTGAAGCGGCTACATCAGCTGATAAAGTAACGGGGGTCACTGGTTAGAACATCACCCTCCCCTCTCTGCTTAATACCCCGTGTCCTCAGTCGCTTTTCTGAGAGGGTTCCTGTAAAATGCGTAACTCTAACCAGCTCGGTTCTGGAGGAGACGGCTCCTGCTGCCTTTTTACAGGATGACCGTGAGGCTGCGGCGACGGCAGAGGTGGTATGTCGTGGCAAGTTTCTGTAAACGGGCCCAAGCCAGCCTCCCCTCTTACTCCCCTGGTCCTGACCTGTGGGAGGCACCCCCTCCTCCGGATCCATCCCCAGTGCCCGGGGACTAGCCAGCCCAGCCCGGCCCAGCCAGCGCTCCCCGACAGGGGCTAACGTTTCAGGCTTTGAGTCAAGCCCCTTCTGGAGGTGATTAGCCCCAAACCCATGACAGATTCTTTCCAAGATATCCGACGCGGCGTGTTTATTTTATCCGGGCTCTTTGTGTGGATGTGCTGGACATGAGTAACCCACTTGAAATGGGTATCAGCTTACATACCCGGAGAGGGAGATAGAGAGGGAGAGAGTGGAGCAGAGCCACAAAACATTTTCTTTTAGAGGCAAAAAATATAGAAATACATGTCCCTTTTTTTTTTTTTAGATGGTTTTGTATCATCAAGTGTCTGGGTGCTGCAGATGTTCAAGATGTTGTATGCCTCCGAGCGTTTCTCCTTGTTTCTCCTCTTACTTTCCACCAACGCCTTCCACTCAACCCCCCCAGGCACACACACCCCCTTCCAACCTCCTCCTTCCATCCAAACTGCGATCCAACCCCTCCAAACATCCGTCCTCATGTCAGAGGCACACGAGGGTATATATTTTTATTCCAGCCTGGAACCCCTACCTCCTGAGCACTTAACTCGATTTCACACTTCAAGTCATCTACAAAGTCCAACTGAAACACAATCATCTTGTTTATCATCCATCATCCAAAATAACTTGATGGCAGACTATTTACCACCATTCATATGCATTCAATTTCATCCCCGGTAATCTCAGAGCTTCTATTTATCTCAGGCAGCGGAGCTCTCTCTGCATAGTATATGTTTGAGATGAACTGGCACACTTAAGGCAGAAACATGCAAAGCCAATGTAGAGTTGGGCAGCAGTCTGAGTCACACAGAGACACTAAAAACACTGAGTTAGGATCCTCAAATTTCAGACACGCTCTGATTCTTCTTCCACTCTGCAAATGCCATGAAAACAGACCTCTCAATACGGTTTTCACGATGCAATACAAAACAAGGTAAGGGTTTGCCGTAGCTTAGCTGTTTTTAAGTCTTATGGGGAAAGTTTCAAATCTGTCAGAGTGAGTCTAAAGTCAAGTTTCATGCTCTTTAGGGCCGGTTTAGTTCAAGACTTCATAAGACAATTGCGAGCCAAGAGCAAGTCTGCCAAGTCTCTGTATCCTGACCATTAACATGACACGGCATTTTAATATTTTCTCTTCAAAGCTGAGTTTTAACATAGTAGAGAAATCTTGTTTTATAATGCCTGTGTCTAATGATAAAAGGATATTTTCAGTGCACAACTTGGTTATATACTGGAAAAACGAAGTTCGGAAACTTGTGTTTGGTCGATTATTTCTCTGTCGTTACAATGCTAATTGGCATTGTATTTGACATGGTTGGAAAGCCTGTTTATTTACCTTCACAATGATGTCCAACTTGTAAGGATCATGCATTTGTGGGATGAGCAGCACAGCTGATTATGTGGGTAGCGCCCAAGAAAAATTTGCCAAAATGCTCTGCCAATGGTAAACAGTGTATTCTCATAAGGCTACCAGGAAGCCTGCAATGACTGCCCTTCACCGTCAGGCCCGTTTGCGCTGGTGTCGACACCACAGACAATGGAACCTGAACATGTGGGGGAATGTCATGTTCAGTGATGAGTCCAGGTCCTGTCTGCCAAAGTTGGACGGCAGGGTCAAAGTATGGAGACGACGTGGAGAACGCTATGCTGATTGTTGCACCGATGGAGTAACAGCTTTTGGTGGGGGCAGTGTCATGGTGTGGGGCGGCATCTCCCTCACTGGC
>CAKAKR010057438.1:0-12146 GCA_916700685.1 Adelosebastes latens
GTAGTATGTAGTATATACTGTATACTGCATACTGCGTTCCTCAGTAGTATGTAGTATATACTGTATACTGCATACTGCGTTCGTCAGTAGTATGTAGTAGGCGGTTTCGAATACAGCCATAGTTTATCGGGTGTTGTATCTCCGTCGTGTGTGTGTGTGCTAAACCAAAACGTGTGTGTGTTTATCACGGTAATGACGGTATTGCAAAATCCATGTCGTGGCCGAACGTGACGCCGGTGACGGTGATGAAACCAAGTGTTTTGGTTTGACATGACGTGGTGTATTCACACACTGCAGGGTGTGGTGTGTGTGTGTAACAGTAACGCATGTAACAGATAGATAAACCTCCTTCAATGACAAACACTAGCTTACAGTGATGCTGGGGTTAACTGTTGCTATGACTGATGTGCTAAAAGGCAAGGTGAAGCATGATGACGGTAGACTGTGTGAGCAGAGGAATGCCTGGATATGTGTGTGTGTTGCATTCAGTCAGTGAGGTGTCCATGGAGACCGACCAGGTGTCCGTGAGTGTCAGTCATGCTTACAGGAACATCCAGATGCTTCATCGATGCTTTCAGGACGACCTGTGTGCGAGTCTCCGGAGGACACGTCATCTGATGCAGCTTCAGGTCTCTTTTCTACCAGGAGGGAGCGGTGTTGGCCAGTCGTCTCATACGCCTAGAAAGACACACATTATCTCAAGGATTCTGCAAAAACTGTCTTTGTGTTCGAGTCTGTTATAGGAAATGTATTTGGTGATAACTCTGAGTCTCTGCACTCTGAGTTAGGATTGGGTACCGAAGTCAGTACTTTTAAGTAGGGCTGTCTCACCTCGTGTTCCTGTCTTGGTCTCGGATCTTCTTCTCCATTTCAGCGTCTGTGAGGGTCTCCAGCAGAGGGCACCACTGGTCTGCGTCACCTGTGTTGCGGATGGCAATCTCTACTGTCGGGAGTGGGTTCTCACTGTGAAGAATGGCAGTAATGAGTCAGTCCAACATTAAAAATTTGACCTCACTGTATAAAATAACCTGCGGTGACCTCTAGGATAATCACAGCCTCATGAAACTTTAAAGCCACAAACTAGAGACCTAGAGCATTCAGAGGATGGATGGCTTTCCTAGCTAGATTGACAATAAGGGGGTTTCTGAGCAGTTTACACAACAGAAGTGCTCGCCATCCAATCGCCGAAAAATGCAATTCTTGCAGAAAAAATCTCAAAATCTCAAACAGGTTTTGATACCAAATCACAGCATGGCTTTTTATATGGTGTTCCTCAAGGTATTGGTGTCTTAATGTGGTATTTTGGAGGGATTATTGGTCATTTTTATCAATTCTCGATTGATAAAGAAAATGGTTAAATTTAGCACCAAATCTGTGTAACAAATGATATCAACCCCAAAATTGCTGCAACTACATATATATATATTGACACACAGTGCTGAGGTGCATCTCAAATTAATCTTCAGGCTCTCAGCTTTCAGATGATGTACACCACTTCTATGTGACATCTACTGTTGACCTGCTATCTCCCCTAAAGACCCCCTGTACCCCCTTAAAAAAAGACAAAAACGGGTCTATTGTGGGTCTCAGAGGGTTAAAGTGAGTGGGTGAGTTACCTGAAGGCGTAGGTCCTCTGGTGCCAGCTGAGCTGACCGCGAATGCTGTAGGCGATAGTGGTGACGAACTCTCCACCCAGACCGAGCTCAGAGCACAGCTTCAGTGCAAATGACTCAGGTGAGTTCTCTCTCTCCGACATGTCCCACTCAAACTGGTCCACCAGAGAAATGTTCCCCACATGGATGTTCAGCTGAGGAATACAGAAAAAACATTAAGTACACTCCAATGTTTTTTTTTACCAACTTAATACCTTCCGGAGGAATTGTTGTTGCTTTGGTTCATCAGCACCCACCTTGATGATGACTCTCTGGTCTGCCTGCTCCTCCAGTATGCTGTCGATGGGGTACGACTCAATCTGCTGACGGATGGCTGAGGCAATGGCGGGGACAAAGGCCAGAGGATTCAGGTCCAGGTCATCACATAAAATCTCTGCGAACATCTCTGGGGTCATCAGTTTCTCTGAAGAGGGGCAGATTGGTGACAAAATTATAAAATTTAATAACTTGACATATCAGAACAACGCTGTATGTTTTGGATGTTAGTCAGCTAGTTGACGAATATATTTATTACCGTTCATGTTCCACGTGAAGGCATCTCGTAGTTTCTGTCCGTCTATCTCCATATCTAGACGAATGGGAACCAGCGCCTCTACCTGGGCTGCGTTCTCATGGATCACTGCCGGGTCGTGGTCATCAAAGCTGAGCGAGACACAAGAAGCAACAAAACTCAATGTTGGATTATTATTTTTAATCCAAGCCATTCTAAATGTTCTTTTAAAAAGGTGCAATGGTTTGAGATCTGGCCAGAATTTTAGTTTAATTTTCCCTTTTATCTATTCATGTATTTGCTTTTATTAATTTTTTAATGTATTTATTTACTTTTGCATTTATTTTTTATTTTCAAATGTGTGTATTTATCAATGTATTTATGCATTTATTGATGCATGAATTTCCCTTTGCATTTCACCCCTCATTTATTATTTTCTTTATACATTTATTTTTACATTTCTTTATGCATTTCTGCCTCATTATGGAAATGAGGGGGGCTGTAACTCAACGTGTGTCATCGTGGGGTCAGGGTGCATGACTATATGCTAGCTAGCTAGCTAACAGTGTATGCTTCTGCTTATCAGCTCCAGTCCGGTTCAGGTGTGCAGATCAACCGTCTGAAGCTGAACTGTTTCGCAGACCGGACCCACTGTCAGTCTCCTCCCCGAAGTGTAGCTCGTTCAGTTCGAGTGTGAACCTCCAGGGCGATGCCGCCAGAAACAAGCCATCAGAGCCAATCATGTCAGTGCCACTAATGTTAAGTGACTACATTGGAATCCCTTTAGAAAGGGATCTCTTTGAATCTCTCTGGAGTTTCTCCTGACTCGACCAGATAGGAGCTACTTTTTAGCCCTAGGATGTTTTGCTACACAACACAACAGAGATACAGAGCTGGTGCAGCGTTCTCACCACAGAGGGAAGGTCCTCTTCTTGTCGCGGCCCATTCGGTTCCGGTTGATGGTGGTGGAGCAAGGCACAGCATCTAGATGGTGAGAGCTGTTGGGCAGCGTGGGGACCCACTGACTGCTCCGCTTTGCTTTCTGCTCCCTTATAGAAAGAAAAAAAAAAAACACAATGTTGACAAGAATACACAAGCAATTAGGGCTCCAGAGCTTCAGTAGTATTCAACAGCGAGTATTCGAAGCTTCAGCCGGGCGGGCGGGCGAGCAGGGGTTGCTGGGCTCAACCTGCAGCGCGCCGACCGAAGGAGTGCTTTAACATCTCGGTTACGAGGCAGCAGAGGTGGGACTAGGCAGCTTTTGCAAGTCACAAGTAAGTCTCAAGTCTTTGCACTCAAGCGCCAGGAAAAAACAAAAAAATGTAAAAATAAAACATGACAAATGCTAAATCAGCAATCATCTCATAGAAATTACCTGAGGTAAGCTGGGGGCTCTGTGCTGATGGACACTGCCTTGTATTTCTCATCATTACCCTCGAAGATCTCTTCACATTCGGATGCCTTCAGCAGAGTAACACTAGTGGCTACAGACGGACCAACGGGTGAGAAAACACAGACGCATGTCAACTGTTGCGCAAATCTTTTAAGTGGTAAATCTTGAATGCATTTCGGCTACAATTGCTAAGCACTTGTAAGTGATGTGCTTGTTAGGCTAATTGTTGTAACCACTACTGTTACATCATGTTTTTGGTAGCTATCTGGCCATGTTAACCACCAGTTCACTACTTGCTGGACGATTTTCCCTGATGAAGTCCAATCAAACACTTGCTATATATGTAAAAAATTAAATGCATCAATTCAAGAAAATCAAAACACTTCATTTTACAGGTCTGCAAATTTCATGGTAATTAGGTAATAATTAGCAAGTAACCTATTTGAAATTTCTTTGGAATTACTGCCAAATAACCCCAATATTTACCTCAAAAATGACTATTATAAACATTATTTAATAATTATATTACGCTATTTCCCCAATAGTTGATCATTTATTTAATAATATAATAATACATTTAATTTATTAGCAAATAACTTATTTGAAATTCTTTAAAAAACTCCCTGAATCATGACATTAGCTACCAGGTTACATTTGTGTAGACAATAAGTCACACATTGGTGAGATTTGTGCCTGATCAGAAGTGTCTTCTATTAGTTTTCCACCTCTGATAAAGAGCAGCACACAGCCGCTTCTCAAGCCTAGGGGGCCCTATTTTAACCATTATACGCTATTTTAGCATATAATTATTAAATACTGTTTATATTAAAGGAATTTTGGATACATTTTGAGGTAAATATTGGTGTAATTGGGGTATAATATTTTTCATCTACAATAATAAATTGTTTATAGCAGTAATATAAACATTATATACAACCTGTGGACCTTACAGACTAGGATTAGTCCGAAAGGACTTAATCAAAGTCCAGTGCAAAAACAAAGACGCACCACTAACCATGTGATGATGCTACGATTTTCTTCCTCTCCTCGACTGAGGCCAGCCTCCTCCATAAAGATGGATATCTTTTATACAGAGAGCCTCTGAACATGCGCAGGTAGTTTCCAACCTGGAGAGAAAGCCATCAAGATTAACCATCCAGGTTTTGAGGTGCTAAAATGAATTGTAAAAGTGTATAAGGGTTTAGAGCATTATGATCAAAGTATATGATTTCCATCCACATGCTCTATTATGTCTCATAAATTGTTGCAGCAATTTTTGGGTAGATACCATTTGTTACACAGATGTTGTGTTCATTTAACCATTTTTTACCACTTTAAGAATTGATAAAAATGATCAATAATCCCTCCAAAATACCACATTAAGACAACAAGACCTTGAGGAACACCATAGAAAAAGCCATGCTGTGATTTGGTATCAAAAACTTTTGACATTTGGAGATTTCTGCAAGAATTGCATCTTTCGGTGATTGGATGGCGAGCACTTCTGTTGTGTAAACTGCTCAGAAACACCCTTATTGTTAATCTAGCTAGGAAAGCCATCCATCCTCTGAATGCTCTAGGTCTCTAGTTTGTGGCTGTAAAGTTTCATGAGGCTGTGATTATCCTAGAGGTCACCACAGGTCATTTTAGACAGTGAGGTCAAGTTTAAAAATAATGGTCTCACTTCAATGAAATGTCTCCTATGGGGACTAACATCATCACACATGAATACAGTTGGGCTCATTGGATCCACAAGAGTCTCAGCTTTACAGTGATACCCAATTTATGTAATTCAAGACTGTTTAGGGTACCTATATAACCCATTTTCATTCACATATCTGGAGGTCAGAGGTCAAGAAGGGACCCCTTTGAAAATGGCCATACCAGTTTTTCCTCCCTAAAATTTAGCCCAACTTTGGAGCATTATTTAACCTCCTTGTTATTTAGCCAACCCTGACATGGTTGGTAGCAATGGATTCATTAGGTTTTGTAGTTTAATATGATATCTGTAGCTTCACTCGAGCCCTAAAACTGAACCTACTAGAGCCTCTGAAACACAGTAAAGTCAGTACTCTTTTTTTTTTTGCTCATTAGTTCATGTTGATGTAACTTCTATCTTCTCTATAGCAGGCTGGAAATTGAAGTTAATGCAAGAAATGCAAAAGCTGCTTGGGTTAGCTGTTATTTATTGAACTGTGGAGAGCATAAAGTATGTATGATTTGCAGGTTGCATGAATATCTTCCTGTTTTCTTTGTTTATGAAGCCATCAATGGAGGCTAGTTAGCATCAACTAGCCAGAAAGCATGGACTAACTGAGGCTAACATTAAAGGAGATAAAGCATTTAAAGTTACTGTAAGAGAGAGCCACGTACCTCTGATCCAACCATGTAAAAGTCCCCATCTTGTTCTAGCTGGAATTTAACTGGTTTCTGGCCAAACGTTTTACTTAAAGCTAATTGCATCTTTACACAGTCGAGCAGTGAAGCTAACAAGCTAACCAGCTAGCCTTCTCTCTTCTTCACGGTGTGTTTACTGCCTCACGATGAAGATGGGAAATCAGAGTGTCCTCCTTTGAAAAATAGGCGTTCTGCAGTTAGGTCAGGGGTCAGCAACATTTACTATCAAAAGAGCCATTTTAGGCAAAAAAAAAACATTTGATCATTGTGATGAAGGTAACACAGTTTATAGTCTAAGTATATAGTAGAGAAGTCTAATGCAGTGAGGGCTCAAGTGCACATGTACTACGGAGTATTAGGGCCACATTGAGGGGAAAACATCTCAGAATTACAGAATAAAGTCATAATATTACGAGAATAAAAGTCATAATATTACGAGAATAAAAGTCGTAATATTACGAGAATAAAGTCATAATATTACTAGAAAAAAGTCGTAATATTACGACAATAAAGTCATAATATTACGAGAAAAAAGTCGTAATATTACGAGAAAAAAATCATATTAAGAGAATAGTCATAACTTTACGAGAAAAAAAATCATAATATTAAGAGAATAAAGTCATAACTTTACGAGAAAAAAGGTTGTAATATTACGAGAATAAAGTCATAACTATACTAGAAAAAATCATAATATTAAGAGAATAAAGTCAGAACTTTATGAGAAAAAAGAAAATAACACGTAAAATTACTACTACTATTATTAATACTATACTACTATATACAGTATATGTATACTAATGTTATGACTTTATTCTCATAATACCACAACTTTTTTCTCGTAAACTTCTGACTTTATTCTGGTAATATTACGACTTTATTCTCTAAATCTCAGATTTATTTTATTTTCCTCAATGTGGCCCTAATACTCCGTCGTACCGTCGTACCATAGACCTACAACAATGTTAAATTAAAATTAAAATGTAAACAAAAAAACAGTTATTCATTTCCACTAATTCTTTTTATAAATCCACAGGGAGCCACCGGAGAGGAGCTAAAGAGCCTCATGTGGCTCCAGAGCTGCAGGTTACTGACCCCTGCTTTAGGAGCATGTCTGCCCAAATATGTGTAAACTGTATACAGAGAAAACTAAATGAAACTACAACTGCTGCTGGACAGGTCCCACTTTAGAAAGTATGTTAAGTGAACACATCCGTGTCGAGTATTCTTTTTTCCGAAAATCACGACGCATCATTGGCCTTACTCTTCGTTTCAATAGCAGAGGAACAATTTCTAAAGTCCATTACTGCCCCCTACTAGTCTAAAGTGAGATTTAACACAGCTTTATCTGTAGAGATTGTATTGAAATGGTAATTCCATCTCATTGGGCAGGGGTCAGCAACCTTTACTATCAAAAGAGCCATTTTAGGCAAAAAAAACAAATCTGTCCGGAGCCGCAAAACATTTGAGCATTGTGATGAAGGTAACACAGTTTATAGTCTAAGTATATAGTATATAAGTCTAATGCAGTGAGGGCCAAAGAGCAAATGTACTACGGAGTATTAGGGCCACATTGAGGGGAAAAAACATCTGAGATTACGAGAATAAAGTCATAATATTACAATAATAAATCATAACTTTACAAGAAAAAAAGTCATAATATTACGAGAATAAAGTCAGAACTTTACAAGAAAAAAGAAAATAACTCGTAAAATTACTACTACTATTATTAATACTATACTACTATATATATGTATACTAATATTATGACTTTATTCTCATAATACCACGACTTTTTTTCTCGTGAACTTCTGACTTTATTTTCGGAATATTATGACTTTATTCTCGAAATCTCAGATTTATTTTTTTTCCTCAACGTGGCCCTAAAACTCCGTCGTACCATATACCTACAACAATTATTAATAAAAATGAAAATGTAAACAAAAAAACAGTTATTAATTTCCACTAATTTTTTAAAAATCCACAGGGAGCCACTGGAGAGGAACTAAAGAGCCGCATGTGGCTCCGGAGCCGCCGGTTGCAGACCCCTGTCATTGGGGATTACTCAAATAGAAATGTGCTATGTTCAGGGTCTGAAATTAAGTTTTTTCCTCATGTCCTCAAACCCATAAAACTATGACTTCATTACAGTCCATTACTCATCTCAGCCCGCTCAACAAACAGAATATTAGAAACTCAATTTAAGGCCCATATTTTTTTTTTGATCAAGCATAATTCAACAAATCTTTTTAATTCATCACCACATCCCATAATTCCTTTTTTTTTAATCTCTTCTCAAGAGCAACAAACAGAAGCCAAAAAATTCTTTACCAGGATTTATAATCCACTTCAACCGGATCACATGGTAACATAAAATAAAAGTGTGCAAAATCTATAAGATAAGTCAAAAGTATTGTCACATACAAATATAGGCAAGACTCACCCTTTCTGTGTATGACATACTGTCCTACATGTATCCTATTTAAGGCTGTTTGTATCAAATGAAACAAAAAAAAAAGGAGTACAGCTACAGGAAATAGTACAAATCTTGATATTTGTATATTACAATGGCCAGAAAATTAAGTTACAAGATCCTTTCTACCGACCATAATGTTATTTGTATGAATCAATTCATCGTATTTGTTGAGACGTCTTTGGTTTCAAGCAACAGCTCAAAGAGATGAAACCAAAGCATCATTTTGCCACACACATTTATTTTTTAAAAAGTGAAATGAGAGAAAAATGCACTCGCCATTTTAGCTATTTTACTGCTGTCATTTTTTCTCTTTCATATGACAGTTGTATTATATCAATAATTTTTTTTTTTTTCTTTTTAGATGAAGACAAACATCACCCGAGCCCAAAGGTTCACCGTCCAGAGTTCCATCCGAAGCCTTAGCGTTTCTCTAAAATAGTCTTAGAGCAACCGTGTTGCATCGAAAAGAGTTTCTGGGGATGATTTAAGCCCATATACAAAGACAACAGACGGGTTATCTCCAAATCAGCTCTGCTTGTTTGGCATTCTTCATCCAGAACTTAAACAAACAAAGTCAAAAAACAAAGACCATGTTTGTCCCCCTTCATCTCTCTGAGGGAATGTCCTTGGAAGTGACCTGACAAATCAGGGACAAATCTGGGGCCATATTTAACCTCCAAGGCGCTGTCCCTCTCCCCAGGCAAACCCTCCCGGGCGCTCCTCGGGCAGCGGGTTGTAGTTGGCGTCTTCCTCCGGTGTGTCAAACAGCATCTTTCTGTGGGAGACGCACATAGGAGGAGGAAGAGGATGAGGGGTTTAGATTTAATTTGTTTACACATATAAAAAAGGTACAAGTTGATATTACATAAACAACAACAAATGTGATGGAGAGGTGCAAAGAAAACCCTCAGAGGGGCTTGATCAGGGAACTCTTCAGTGCATACCTTAATCTATTTCAAAAAGACTATAAATTACTAAAAAAACTCATTATTAGAAGCAAATTACAGAGATAATCCCTAAGGAAAACGTTGGGGAGATAAAAACAAACCTTTAACAGCTTTCTTAAATTGTTCTGGTGCCAACGTTAATTAATTTTTGAATTAAAAACAAAAATCCGTTCCTCTCTCAAGGTTCCATGGTGGAGAGGAGGTCGTGTTGCTCTGGCTCTATCTATTTGGCATGGAGAGGAGGTCGTGTTGCTCTGGCTCTATCTATTTGGCATGGAGAGGAGGTCGTGTTGCTCTGGCCCTTTCTATCTATCTATCAACATGACGCTCCGTCTCTCGAATCGCGCCGCCACACTACCAGAATGCATTGCACGGTTGCTTACATAGACAATGAATGGGAAACATGGAAAGGACAGAGCCTGTGGACACGTATCTTCACGTCGCCCGCTCCTCATTTGCATAAAGTTGAGGTCTAGGCTACTTTATGCAAATCACGGGCGTCCCATGCAACTCTGGAAACACCCGAGACACTTTTAAACTAAGCGTTGTCGATCCACAATAAAGATAGATTCAGCAACTGCATGGTTTATTTCTCGCATAAAACGTTTTCAGAAACACACTTCGGTGAACTATTTTTGTGAAATAAGAGAAGAAAGTTTCCAAACGGGCCGGCATGTTGTTTCCGGTTTGAAAGCTGCAGGAGCAGCAGCCCACGAGGGAAAGCGTTCGTCCAATCAGGTGCCGAGTGCCTTGTGTCTATTGGCAGCACATCAAGCGTCCAATGCTGGGAAGCGGGGCGATCCCTCGGGATAAAAAACGCCCCTGTGGACACGTAACTTTAGACTTTCAGTTTTGTTACTCACATGATAGACGGGGTCTTGAGCCACCTTCCACCACCCGGCTGGTTGGGGAAAACATCCTCCAGAAAGAAGTAGACATGACCAACAGCGATACCTCAAGAAAGATACAAATATTTTAACAAAAGCACTATTTGTACGGTACACAAACAACCACACCAGTTCCCCTTTGGCTCTTAGCATATCACCAAAATAATAATAAACTGTGATAGGTACCTAAAAGATCCACAATGATGGAGTTGCCCAGCAGAAGTGAGAATCCCATCAGCACCCAGGGGAGGAAGGGTGCCTGGAAATTCAGCAGGCCAAAGAAATTCATGCGAACGTTTGGGTTTCGCCGACTCCACACGTACACCAGCATGATAGTGAAGGCTTGACCCAGGAACACCAGACTCACAAAAGTGCCAAATATCTGAAAGCTTGTTAAAGAACATGGCAAAGAAATGCAATCAATTGTTATGGCTTTCTACCACCTGCGGTTGCATGGATCGAAATCCATCTTACTAACAGGAAATATACAATATATGGTAGTTATTATGAGGTACGTGGTGGTCAGTGGGACATAAGTGGCATACCAATAGTGAGTAGCACCAAAGGAGAGCAAGAATTGTCCTAATACTAGAGGGGGAAATGTGTGGAACCCCACTGACACACCGTTTAGATATGCCATTGACAATTAACTAACTAGCAACATATCACTAGTTAAAGTGGAATAACACTAACAATGGTCACATGGCACACCACCGGTAAATTTGTTTTGCATCACTTGCTCCAAACAATCAACAGAATAACATAAAACACATTTGCCAGGTCATCCTCCAGCAACCAAGATGCAGGTGTAACATATCCCACAAGCTCGTGGTTAGGAAATTGGTAGTTTCATAAAAAATAGGATATTTCCTGTACACAGTACAAGGGCAGGGTATTGTTTATGGACCCATACTAAGGAGCTAGCACCTTGGTAGCCCATAATGAAGTAAGTAATGGCATCACACACACGACTGAATTTACTGTCATACTACCATGTCGGGAAGAGGGCTAAATAACACTGCAAAGTTGGGCTAAATTTTGGTGAGTAAAAACTGGCACGGCCATTTTCAAAGGGGTCCCTTGACCTCTGACCTCAAGATATGTGAATGAAAATGGGTTCTATGGGTACCCACGAGTCTCCCCTTTACAGACATGCCCACTTTATGATAATCACATGCAGTTTTTGGGCAAAAACCATGCAGAAATTTGAATGCAGTATAAATGTGTTATTTTCGCCTATTCTAAAATGGTGTATTTGAATATACATATATATTTCCTCATACTGGGGTCCCTAAACAGTCTTGAATTACATAAATTGGGTATCACTATAAAGCTGAGACTCTTGTGGATTCAATGAGCTCAACTGTATTCATGTGTGATGATGTTAGTCCCCATAGTAGCCACTTCATTGTAGTGAAACCATTTTTCGAAACTTGACCTCACTGTATAAAATGACCTGTGGTGACCTCTAGGATAATCACATCATTCATGATGTCTATTTCTGATTTATGACTAGAAGAACTTGACACACAAATTAATCTTCAGGTTCCCAGCTTTTAGTTGATGTACACCACTTCTATGTGACATCTACTGTTGACCTGCTATCTCCCCCTAAAGACCCCCTGTACCCCCCTAAAAAAGACAAAAATGGGTCTATTGTGGGTCTCAGAGGGGTTAAAGGGCACCATTAGCTGTACCAGACAGCTGTCAATGTTGACGTTAAATGTATGTAATAAATGAGTTACTGGTCACTGAATTGTTCACTAAAGACTTCATTATCTGTAAGTGAAAATGTTTTTTACTGAAACATTAATGGGAAGGATACAGTCATCAGAAGCCCACCAAAGAGGAACATGAAGACAAAGTCAGCCGTGCGGCCCCTGAAC